>PVJH01028729.1:5837-27105 GCA_004026705.1 Nesogale talazaci
TGGGAAGGGGGGGTGGAGGGCGGGGGGCAACAGCCAGAATGAGTTACAGAGCAGCTTCTCCCTCCCGAGGAGGGCCAATGAATGTGGGCAGAGGGGGGTGGAGGAAAGACCTTGCTCAGCCTTCGGCCTGGAAGAGGTGTCCGCCTTCTCCCCCTGCTGCCCACCTTGACCTCAGGGGTAGCGGAGACCTCAACACTGTGGACAGAGGTCCGAACACTAGTGGTGTGACCGTGGCTGGTGGGAGAGAATGGAGCAGGGACAGGTAGCCCGTCTTCCTTGCAGCCTGGTGGACATGCTGGAGGGGAAGAGCTGGCTATAAAGGACAGTTCTGGGGTCAGGCCTGGGAATGAAGGTGCCACCTGCCATACACAGGACACAGGCAGGCCCCAGAGGCGGCCCGTCCCAAGCAATGGCCAACTGAGAAGAGACCAGAATCCAGAGGCCAGCCAAGTGAAGTGGAAGCTGTGAAGACTGGTGGCCACGGTCCCACTGCACTCTCCCCGGATTCCTCCTCCGCCCCCTTCCCCCAGAGAGCCCGGAGCTGGGCTGGGGCTAGAGGGGAGGGGGGAAGGGAACACGGGTACACCCAACCTCTGGCAGGAAGTGGTTCTTCTTTATGCTTGTCGCTTGGCTTCCTGAGGGGTCAGATGGACTGTCTAGCTAGCACATGGGCAGTGACCCAAGCCGCGACGGGAGGACACTCTGTTCAGAGGCAGTAAACCAAGGCCAGGGTTGGGAGACGCCGACTTTCATACAGCTCTGGCCACTGCTGCAGAGGCGGGGGTGGCACAGGCACCCCGATCAGCACCCAGGCCACCCACTCCTTCTGCGTCCACTCCCGCTGGGCACATCTGTTCGAACCTTTGAACGGAGCCATGTTCTTTGCGTCCCGTGTGGCTAAAATTCAAATTTGTACCGTGATCATTCTGGAACCAGGGGAAGGGACTGGTCACGCTGGTCTCCGTGCAGCCTGCTCTCCAGGTCAAGCCTTCTGTGCATGTGTGCGTGTGAACCTCACTCACACGCGACTCTTTCGAGGCCGGTCTCCTGCCCCGGCGGCCGGGGCCCGCAGGGTCTGGAGAGCTCACCCCAGCATCGGAGGTCCAACCTCAGGCGCGGAAGGGCTCGCTCCTCGAAGTGCCTGGACCGCGTCTCCTTGGGCGTGTGCGGCGAGCGACGCTGCCTGTGGCTGCTGGGGAACTCCGCCTTGCAAGAGTCCGAGGGACCAGTGGTCAGGTCCAGGCTGTGCTGTGTTTAGGGTCAAAATATTCTTTGGCATCCACAGAATGATTCGACTGATTCACTGGACCTTGATAAGGTTCTTGCTGGAGGAGTTCTGGCTGGAGCCAGCGGCGGAAGTGACCCAGGAGTCATTGGTAAAAAGAAGAGGGACATGTGTTCACGGAATTCCTTTTTGTGTTTGTTAGTTCCCTGAGCGATCACCCTGGGGCCACTCGCTTAAACTCTTCAGAGCAACTACCTGGGACGCGGAGGGGGGTGGGAGGTGGGGGCGGGGCTGGGGGGAGGGGACTTAAGGCTCTAAGGGACAGAGGAACACGGGGGACACCCAGGGAGCCTTCAACCCACCCTGGCAGGCCCACATTGGCCCGCCCCGGGCCCTCACTGCTTGTTGGAAGGGCGGGTTTCCGGAAGGAAACCGTGGAAGAAGCTCATCTCATAGCAGGATGAAGACACTGGACCAGGCAAACGGTCTGGTGTGGTCGGCCGTCTGCCAGGACCAGACGCAGGCCGAGACTGGCCCCCAAAGGAGAAGGAAGTAGGCGCCCCGGAGTGCTGCTCTGTGATGGGCTTGGTGGGCACCCATTTGGGCACTGGCCTCCCTGCGGCTCCCGGCCTGCGCGGCGGCGGCGGGCTGTTTTGGGAGTTCCCCTGAGTAGATGGCACAGCCCAGGTAGGGTCCTGGGAAGGTCTTCCCAGAACTGCCGGGCTGGGCTGGGCGCTGCTGGCAGGGGCGGGGCAGCAAGGGAGGGAGGGGTGCGCCATGGGCGGGCAGCCCTCACCCGTCATGGGGTCAGTCCGGAACAGCTTTGGGCTCCTCTGGAACCGGCGGGCGGGCCCTCGCACCCCCTCAGTGCTTTCTCTTAGAAGCTCGTTGTGCTTGTGACTGTGAGTAGACTCTGGCCAGGGGGGGTCACGTGGGATACTTCCTTGGGGATCAGTGGAGTGCAGCAGGACCCCCCAAATGGATTCCACTGGGATTGGGGGACAAGGCGGGGCAGGCCAGGGCTGGCCCATCTGCCAGGAAATAATGCCCTAACAAGTGTGTGTGTCCCCCAGTGGCAGCGGACTCGAGTCCTGGGCTCTGGTCACTTTGCCTGTGTCTATCTAGGCGCCTGGGGCCGCGGGCGAGGGCCTGGGCAAGGAAGGCTGCCCTGGCAGGAGCTGGCACGGCCCCTGCGGCCCGAGCCGTGGGAGAGTGCTGGCGTCCTGGCCAGCACAGAGGAGATACAACAGTGTGGAATCGGAAACTCTAGTAGAACTAAAACCGTAACAGGGGGGCAGCCTCGAGGGGTTGGGGCGCTCAGCAAAGACTGGGAATGGCAGTTGTTACTGGGCTGAGGCCTCGTGGGTGACCAGGGCTGGGTGATGGGTGGGGCAGTTAGGAGGCCAGGACGCCCATGCGGACTACCTCCTCTGCCCCTGTTTCCCGCGCTCCCCGCTGCACCCCACTGTCCTCGGCCTCGATATCCGAGTCGCTCATCTCCCCATCTGAGAAGTAGCCATCAGTCTCCGTGTCAAAGTGTAGCCTGACCTTCGGCCTCTCGACCACAGCGGAAGACGGTTCTGTCCCGGCATCGGGCCTGCTTGCGGGTGACCTCCGGCTCCCCTTGCTCTCCCGGGGCAGCCGGAGCCGGCCCCCGGGCTTGGGGCTCACCGCTGTGGGGCCAGGCACTTGGACATTTGAGTCGGCAGCCATGGGGGATGCCTCCTCTGGGGTCTCGGGGGCCAGTAGGGGCGGGCTGTCGGGGGCTGCGGGGATGGGGCAGTCCCCGGCCGTGGGGCTGGACGGCAGGTGAGAAGGTGTCCGCCGCGGTGGTTTCCTCGTTGGGGGGCCTTGGCCCCCCTTGCCGCTGCCTGCATCCTGGCCCCAGGGCTTCTTGGAGGGCTTGTCTGGGGCGGTCCGCGGAGCCGGCCCATCCTGCGGCGGCGGCGGCTTCTTCTTGGCAGGCAGGCGGGTGCGGCCGCGGGCCTTGCGGGCAGGATCCCCGGGCCGCAGCGCCGGCTCGCGCATGAAGCTGAGCAGCGTCTCCTCGTCCTGCAGCAGCTCCTCCGACAGCAGCCCCGGCGCCGGGTCCTCGTGGTGCCGGTTGTTCAGCGACCACTCGCTCATGGTCATGTTCTCTGCCGTGATCTGCACGGACTGCGCCAGCCAGCTGTTGAAGAAGGTGCCGTCGATGGGAAACGGCGTGGACAGGCCTGGGCAAGGGGGAGAGGAGGCAGGTGAAACGCTGCAGCTGCGCGCGGGGGTGCATGTGCACAGACACGTCCGACTGGAGATGACCCCCCTGGGCGGGGCGGGGTGTCCCAGCCTCTTTGCTACCCTGTCAAGTGTCCTGCTTCCTCCACCCCTCTGCAGGTCCGCAGCCTGTGCCCCCTGCTCCCCCACCTTCCTCTCCCCGGGAAGACCACGCACCCTCATGACTGGTTTGTGGGTGGTGGGGGGCAATAGGAAAACATGGGGTCCCTTATTAAAAACTTATTAAGAACTCAAGGCATTCAGTCTAACACAAGGTCCTTCTAGTAAGGTGACCAGACGTCCCGCTTCTGAACAATCTGTCCCTTGGCTCTTTAAAATTAAATAAGTATATCACTATACTATTTTTGAGTTCTACGAACATTTTTGTTGCTCCAGATAGACCAAATTTTTAATCAAGCGCCCCTCCTCTCCCCGGTCAATGGTGTCCCGCTTAAAATCTGGTCACTTTGTTAAGGGCGGGGCTCTGGGTCCAGTCGTGCGGGCAGGGGAGGGAGAGGAAGGTCCTTAGACCACCAGGCAGTCTGGACCTTTATGGGCACTGCCGCCCACATAAGGGGGAGGGGGGCATCTGGACACACGCTCCCTCCTGGTGCCAAGGCCAGCTGTGCTCTGGCCCCAGCCCTGTCCTCCTTTATGGAGGTCCTGAGAGGGGTCGGCAGGAAAAGCTTCAGGGGAGCTCTGGCCCCTGGGAAGCGACCTCGGGAGACAGAGTGGCCAGAGCCAGTGCCGAGGGCCCTCAGAGCCTGCAGGGCCCGGGCAGGGCAGTGAGGATGGTGGTGGGGGCAGGGCCGTGGGGAAATTGAGCACCCAGGGAATGCCCTGCGGTTCCAGGGAATAGGAAGGGGCATTCCTTAGGATGTCTTGGGGCCTCTGAGACTTTGGTCTCCTTTGTGGATGGAGATGATCGTGGGGGGCATCTGGTCACACTCCTCTTGAGCCCCAGTCTCTCATCCTGTGCTCCCCCCCCACCCCCCCCGGGTCCCTCACTCACCCAGCTGTCCCAGGACAGACTCGTGGCCCGCCTTCACTGGCTCTTTCTTCTCTGGGCTGCCCCTGGAGCTCTCGCGGCCTTTCCTTTTGGGGTCATTTTTCTTGCCCTTTGTCCGTCTTCCAGTCCGCTCTGCATGGGGAAAGCGAGAGGCGGGAAGGGGGCGGTTACCCAAAGTGGCCTCGATCAGATGGAACCACTGCACATGACCCCAGGAGTCCTCCACCCACCCAGGGTCTACCCTGACAGTGGGCCAGAGGGCAGGGGCAGGGGCTCAGGGTACAGAAAGAGAGACCTGGGCAGATCTGACCCACACAGATTGTGCCTGATGTGACCGCAGGGTCTCGTGGTGGGGGGGTGAGGCTGATGGAGAAGACTCTAGCTGGCATTCAAGGCATTGCCCTGCCCAGACCCCACTCTCCTCCAGCCTCGAATGCCAGCTAGATCATGGAGCTGGACTTGCATGTGCAAAGAACAACACCCAAGGAATCTAGAGGCATGGCTCCCGGTCCTGATACAGTGGCCGGTTCCCTGAGCAAGTTCCCTCCCTTAGCCTTTGGCCTACTTCCGGGTCAGGCCACAGATGGAGATTCAGAGTGCAGCCCTTATAGCCTGGTGACCACACAGGAACAGAGAGCCACAGGCACATGCAGCAGGGTAGGGTGGGGTGTGGGGAGCTGTGAGCCGAGAGGCCCAGTGTCGAGCGAGAGGGAAGAAGGCTTCCTAAACCGAGGTTGGAGAGAAGCTGGAAGACCCCTGGTCCGAGGCCTTGCTGTTTACCTAGCATGCCATCCGGGCTGGACATCTCCTCACTGCTGGCCCCTCATCGACACACAAGGACCGAAGTCCTCGGGGCACAGGGGGAGGCTTCTATGCTCCCCTCAGAATAGTCTGGGCTCCTCCCCAGGCCCCCAGACCTGCCCCTGCTCTGCCCCCTCTTGCAGTCTTGCTGTATGCATCTAGTTTGGGCCTCGGTTAAAACCACACCCAGGTTCCTCCTCGTTTCTCTAACCCGCAGACACTGGCCGCTGCATCTCCAGCTCTGCAGAATCCTGGTTTGTTCCTTCACTTCGTATGGCCCACAGCCTAATGTCTCCTCCCGCCGAGGTCCTCTTCAGTGGCTGGACCAGAACAGGCCTCGGCTAGGGGCTTACAGCCAACACCACAGCCCAGAGGGCAGGAGTCGCTATGCAAATGCCACACTCTGAACAAAGCCATGCCACGCGGGCCAAGGGGCTTGCAAGCGTCCCCTCTGGGCCAGTGGTTCTCAAGCGGTGGGTCAAGATCCCTTTCATAATGGGGAGTCGCCCCATTCATAACAGTAGCAAAATGACGGTTATGAAGAAGCCACAAAAACACTTTCATGGTTGGGGCGGTCACCACAACCTGAGGAACGGTATTAAAGGGTGGCGGCATGAGGACGGTTGAGGACCACAGCTCTTGGCTCTTGAGCACATTTCTGGAGGCCCCGCAGAGTGGTCTGAACTGCTGCCTTCCTGGCCGGCCCCAGAGAAATCAGGACAGGCCCACGTTTGTAGGAGGTGGGTGTTCTGGCGAGATCAGCAGAATACGAGGAGTTGGAAGGGGTGCGAGAGTGCCTTTAGGACTGACTGTCTTGGGCCCAGGCACAACGTCTGCCTCCACTTAGGAGCCGGGCACCGCTGTTCACAACTCTTCCTGTCAGGACATGCGGCCGCTAAGCGAAGCACCCGCCGACCTTGCCTTTCACGAGGATGATTGAGTTTCTGATGTTAGCAGGCGTCAAAGCTGGCACGTTTTCCCATTCCTGGCTACTGTTCCAACACGCCACGCGGTGCCAAGCTGCATGCACTTCTGCACTACTCCTTTGAACGAATTTCTAGGATTTTCTCACTGAGGGCCCTCCTCATGCCAGAGGGTAAGTACCTTGGGGGTGAGGGTGGGGGTGGGGGACACCTGCTGGAGCCTTCCGCGTGTGAGGCTAGAACAGAGGAGCTAGGAGGCCTTGAGGCGTGAAGCCGCACAGCTCCTGACACCGTCCGTCCCGGCATGAGCACCGGGTGAAGCCTCTCCCATCAGAGTGTCCACTCTTCCCTTTGCCAGGCAGTGAGTGAGCTTTCAGCAGTGCAGGTTTTGATCCAATCGGTAGCTTGCAGTGTGCCCAGGTTGTTGGCCTAGTGTCCACTGAACAAATGAACAGAAGAGGGAGCCTGGAAAGTTCTGGAAACCAGGGCACCATCTCAGTTTGGGGGTCCACGGTGAGTTCTTAACTTCTCTGCAGGGCTATGTGTGTCCTGCTCCGGCACGCTCACTCAGCAGTGCCAATGCCTTGGGCCAGAGTGGGCGGTGGTACCCACATACCACGGAGGCAGCTCAGCTCTTGGGCAGAATCGGTCAGTGTCAGTCCAAGGTCAGTTGCTCCAACAGCTCTGGTCTCTACTGGAGGGCAAGGCTGAGTTGGGTTCCCACTGTGTGAAATCTGACGTCACCGCACTGGGCTGTGGGGCCCAGTGTTGTCCTCCTTGCAGGGCCAGCCCTGCAATGTCTCACCAGCTCACCAGCAATGTCTGCGGTGAGCAGGCCAGAGCCTCATCGTTGGGGCTTCTTGGGCCGTGGCTCTCCAGAATGCACGTGATGGTTGGCGAATCAGAAGACGGAGAAACACCCACTGGCGGCGAGTTGGAACCCCCGGGCACATGGGGCTAGCAGGGAGGGTCTCCTTCCATCTCTGGTGCGGCTGAGTCTTCAGAAATCAACAACCGAGCAGACGGGGGCTCTCCGGCTTTGGGTCCACCCTTCTGCCCGCCACACGAGCGCAGAACGATCCAGATCTCTCATCACTGTAGTGGGCACCTGTCACATGCCACTGGCTCCTGAACTGCTGGGTGCCTGCTGACTTCCCTGGGAAGTCTGATGCCCACATTCCAACCTCTGGCTCGTTGCCTACCAACACACAGCAAAGACACTGGGCGGCCCCTTCTTGGCCTATGAACCAGGGTGGGCCCACACACAGGCCCTGAAAACACCCCCGCCTGAGGCCCCTTCCGGAGAGGGTGGTATAGCCCGGCAGCGGGCACGGAGGAGGCCTACCTCGACACAGATCCTGTTCAATAAGTCTCATCTGCAGGTGGAATATCTGCTCCTGGAGTTTGCAGATGGCGTGTTTCGTTCTTTCGCGCCTGGTCACCATGTAGCACAGATTTCTAACCTGAGGAGACACAAGAGAGATTTCCCACCTTACTCCCGGGCAGCCGCCCCTGACTTCCCAGTGGGCTCTGGGCGCCTCGAGCGGAGGAAGGCAGTGCCCGGGGTGGAGGCCTCTGCCGCCGCCACTGTCTATCCTGCCCAGGACACCTGGGAACCAGTTTCCAGGCCCCAGAGCGCATCGTACCCTGATGCTCTGAGCCAAACCACAGGGACATGGCCAAGCCGTGGCCCCTGGCCGGGCAGCGTGAGCAGGGCGAGGACGTGCCAAGCTCATGCTGGTCATGCCGCCTGTCCTGCTCTCAGACGAGCTCCTGGGTGCATCAGCCGTGCCAACCCCCAGCACCCCTCCAAGCTGGAGCGCTCCCTCACACACCCAGCAAAGCCTCTGAGGCCTCATCCCTGTGCCGCCTCTCCACAGTCACGATGTCACACCCAAGAAGCGCTTCGGCCACAAACCCCGCAGCACAAACCAACATCTGCCCTGGGTCACCACCAGTGACCACAGAGCTCGACATGAGAACGAGGCTTGCAGGCTAGCCTAAAATACACAGGCAAGCCTTGGCCCATGAGGGCCTGGCCTGGCTCACCTAGGGGACCCGAGCCATGGTTCTCATGTCCACACAGCCTTGTGCACGCAGCAGGGGACAGAGCTCCCTCTGTCGCACCGGGCAAGCCCCTTAGGGCAAAGGTCCTCAAACTTTTTAACAGGAACAGTTCACTGTCCCTCAGACTGTTGGAGGACTGGACTATAGTTAAAAAAATAGGGCTGAGCCCCGGTGGTGTAGTGGTTGTGCACGGGACTGCAGCCCACTGGGATGGAGGTTCAATTCCGGCTCCACAGGAGCAAAGGCTGGGCCTCCTACTCCCACCACCAGAGGGCAGTGATGCCCCCCAAACCAAAAACCAAATGAACAACGAATTCACTGTCGGCCCGGGATGAGTTGGCTGCTAAGCAAGAGAGGCAGTGGCGGCAAAAACACTCAGCGGGCCAGATAAATGTCCTCGGTGAGCCGCTTTGGGGACTCAGAGACCAGCCTGCTTCCTGACTGTGCATGGACGCGGGGCGGGTCACGCTGCTGCCTGCCCACCTGGCACCTCGCCGGGTGTGCCACCTGTCGCCAACAGCTCCCAATATCGGCTTCCTCCATCGAGAAACCTCCTGGCTTGGGGTCATTCACAGCTCAGGGCAGAGCATCCGATCTGGCCACGCGGCGTCAAATTTGCCCCCCAACCCCCACCCCTGGGTCTGCAGGCGAGGTGAGCCCCTCTGTCTCCAGCCAGGTTCTCTCTTCAAGCGGAGTTCAGTGTTCATATCCTGAAGCTGCTTCCGGGGAATGACATGGGTCCCAGAAGCCCTGCCTCTGAGCAAGCGTGCCGGGTCTCCAGGCTGGGGTGGGGGCCGTCTTGGAGCTCCCGGTCCACCATCTTCTTTCCCTTCTTGAGCTGCATTCGGAAGGAGATCCCAGAAGGCCAGGCTCCGTGTCTGGCATCCGCAGGCTGGGCTCCGCGTGGAACTCTGGGTGGCACTCTGCACCGCACTTGCGGGACACGACCACGCTACGGTCCCACCCAACTCCGAGTCACAGCTCCACCCGGTCCCCTGCCAGGGGCGGTCAGGGGCTGTGGCTGCCTGGCTCTAGCCTGTGACCCCTAGCTAAGGTCTACTGGCTTGGTTTGGCTTCTCCTCAAATCCTAGACCTCCTTAGGACCCCTCCCCCGCCGCATCCGCACCCCCTGCCTCCCCGAGTTTTCTCCACACATCCTCCCTCACTGTGCACGGAGGCTTTTGCACACAGGGCCTGAGTACATACTGACAGGGCAAGATGTCAGGGCCAGGCAGTGAGGTAGGCTCCCTGCAAACAGGGGCAGCCCATTCTGTGAGCTGGTGTACGTCAGGGCCTCTCAAGGTTTATGGAGGAGTGGAATGGAGAGATCACGAAATTCCCCCTGCCCACTTTGTAACCCCCGGCAGTCTCCCAGGGTCTCTCCAAGCCACGAGGGACAAGGGGTGGTTGGAGGTGGGGAGTGGTGGGGGTGGGAATCGATAGCTGGCAGAAAGCTAAATGAAATATTGGCCCTTCAACTTGACAGTGGTGGGGATAGGGAAGCCTTATGAGAAAGGGTGGACAGCCCCTTGGGGACCACACAGGCAGCCCCCCTCTGACACACACATCATCCTCACACATCAGTACGGGTCCCAGAGCAACCAGAGGGGGACACAGTCCCCTGGGAAGGCCCCTTTCCAGGCACATCACAGTGCGGCCTGCCAGGGCCTGCTCCCCATCCAGGGGCTCTCCTGGTGGACCCACCGCTTCCTGCCTCCACTCAATGCTGTGGGAGGAGTGCTATGGCCCAGAAGGGGACTTGGAGTGACCATCGTGGGACGAGATGGTTGGAGAGGCCTCAGAGGTGGGTGGGATGAGAGTTGAGAAGCCCAAGGTCTGGGGTCTGAGGCTGCCGGGGGCAAAGGCTTGACAGTTCAAACGCCGGCCCTGCCATTAAATCAGTTCCAATGCCCAGGGCTTCCTGGGAGCAGACGAAACGGCCTCCGAATCTTTGTGCTGAGCAGCAGCTGGTGGTCTGAACTGGCCAGCTATGCAGTCTAACCCACAGCGCCCCAGGGAGACTCAACCCGGGCAGTGAGCACAGGCCAGGGGGTGTGGTCAAGTGACAGGGAGGGAGCCACAGCGTGGGAGAGGGCAGGGCGCCCTTCCTGGAGCCATCTTCCTCTCCTCCAGAGAGCTCGCAGAAGGGAGGTCTGGGGGAGCTCTGACCTGCTTGTCACCCAGGGTCAGTGTGCCACCCACCCCTGCAGGCCTGGGGTCAACCCCCTCACCAGACCCTTAGCTGCCGATGTGGTTGCCAGGGGACATAAGCCAGTGTCTGTCGGCCCAGGGACACGGCTGTGTGATTTTTCTGTTAGCCAATAGCAACCCTGGGCAGCTGCAAGGGCCATGCCTTCCTGAGCTGCCTGGCTGGCGGGGCCTGAGGCCTTGGGCTGAAATCCCAGGAGAGCAAATTGTCCCGGCTGACCTTACACTAGGACTTCGGCAGCAGGGCCCTGGTGCCTCTTTCTCAGCCTACCTCCCGCCCAGGGTCAGGGAGAGGGGCCAATGCTTCATCAGAGACGGTACCCCCCACACCCCACACCCCCGGGTAGCCCACCCTCGGAGGGAGGGCAGGGCCGGGCCCCCTGTTACCCTGCCCTGTCCTTCCCTTCCCTGGGACCCCACTGAGGTCCTTAGCCCCATTTTCCAGACGGGAAAGGGAAACTGCAGAATGGGAACCGAAACTAGGAGTGGGGCCTGCTGGAACCAGACGCAGACCCAGTTGACCTGGGCCTTGCGCTTAATTAACCTTTGCGCCACCACCCAACGCTGGCCAGCTGCCCAGTCTCAGGCTGGGCACTTGAGGCTGTTAGCGGTAGGCTCTGGCCAGAGCCTGGGCCAAGAAGGGCATGAGTAGTCCTGGGGTTCTGCAGAAAGCCTCCCCACAAGCACAGTCTGCATCCGAATTCACTGGCTGTCCCCAACACCAGGCCATGAAAGGCTGGAGACCGGGGTGGAGCTGGCACCCGCTCTTCCTCTCTCCGCCCAGCCAGAGCCTGTCATGCTGGCTTCCTCCAGCCCTGCCCAGCAGCTCCTGCGCCCAGGATAGCACAGACTCCATCTCCTTGGCAGTCTCTGCCTGGTGGAGTGGTGATGGGCTCACACACGAGGGACCCGCCCCCATTAGATGGGCCCCAGGCTTGCTGACATCCCAGCCGTTGGCCCCACTGGTACAGGGGGTGCATGAGGGGGGCTTCTGCATTATGGCGTGGGGAACAAGTCTCTTCCCAACAACTTCACATCCGAGCTCTGGCCCTGGGAGACCCCAGGTCCCTTGAACTCTCCCTGACACCTCCATGCTCAGTCTAGGTACCTCATCTACTCAGTGGGTCACCCTTCTCCTTCCAGGACCCCTCTGATGACTTCAGAAGGGAGCTAGGGCCAGGCAGCCAGGCGGGCTCCCCTGCTGTCCAAGAGACGTCTCAGGAAACAGCTGTGGCTGAGAGGATGCGTCTGGGATGCACCTCCCCAATGTGCCTAGAAGAGGTGCCCGGGGCATGCGTCTCTTTCTCTCCTAGTCACACCTGTCTCCTCTTCTTGACCTGGGGCGGGGCTGGCACCTGCTCTTCCTTCTCCGCCCTGCCAGGTCCATGCATTCCACACCCTGCTCTCAGCTGGGGCAGGCCGCTCCCCCTGGACCAGGCTCAGGTGTGGAGCAGATCTGGAACTCCCACCTCTTACTGCCCCTTACACACACCTGCCAGCTGGCCCTGCCCGTCTTATAGACTTGCCACCTGAGATGCCGAAGGTCGTGCAAACCCCCGCACACTGCTTCCCTCCTTGCAAGGCTGTTTCCTGACGTGGCCTGGACCAGGGGGAGCTGTAACATGGCTGGAATCCCAGGGTGGACTGTTCCCGAGAGGAAGAGGGGACCAGACACATCTCTGAGCATTGGACCCAGGGCCCCGAAAGACCATGTTTGAAGCCAGGCACCTTCCTTCTGGGGGTGCCTCTGAGCGCCTTCTCAGCTGCACTCGGTGCCCCCTCTCCAGCCATGCAGACAACTTCACCGTCAACCTCCGCACTGAGCACTCCTGACTGCAACCCCTCCTCCGGGTGTGCGTGGGGGCTCTGACCCGGTGGGGACATCCCTGCCGAGAACCCTGCCGAGAACCCGCCCGAGAACCCGATCTCCCGCCCTCACGGACCTGATACCCAATCCCTGCCTGGTCTACCTGCCCGGCCCAGCGCGTGTCGGCTGGGCTGACTGCATCAACCTCTCCACCTGGGTGAGGGTGGCAGCCTGGCAGGTCAAGTTCTTTGCTGTCGCAGAGTCTAACTGGAAGCACAGGTGTTGGGGCAAGGCTGGGCCCACATTGGCTACAGAGGGAGGCAGCGTCCTCTGGAAGACAGAAGCCTGGGCTGTTGGCCCCCCATGGCTGCTCCCTCACCTCCTGGCACTGGCTGAGTACCCACTCTTCACCAGGGAAGCGAAGGGACTGCTACAGCAGAGACTTGACAAGCTGGGCCTTCCATGTCCCTCCCAGTGTCAACCAGTCCCTTTTGTTCCAAGTCCCAGCTAGCCCCCCATGGCGGGGCCAGAGCTCCTGGGCTGAGCTGCGGTCAGTCCCAGGTCAGTGTGTGTGAGGTGGCGGGGGCTCCTGGGGTGCCCTCCCGCCAGGCGGTGGGTGGGCAGCAGGGCACTCACCCTCTCGAGGTCCTGCCGCAGGTGCGTGAAGAGCTTGAGGCGGCGGTAGAGCACGTCCTGCTCCTGCTGGGCCAGGTTGTCCACCTCGTCCGTCTTGGCGGTCAGCAGTGGCTGGTTGGCGTTGGCTTTCCTCTTGAGCTTCCAGTACTGGTAGACAAAGTCGACCAGCGCCTCGGCCAAGTCCAGTCGCTCGGCCACCTCGGCCGGCTCCACCAGCTCGTAGAAGTCCTCCTCCAGCTGCTGCAGCCGCTGCTTACGCAGGGTCACCTTCTCCAGGTCCTCACTGGCCGGGCTGGGCTCGGCGGGCTCTGCAGTGGGGTCGGCCTGCGGCCCCCCGGCACTGTGCTCCTGGCAGAAGGACTTGAACTTGACCTCGTCGTTGTCAGCTAATATTGTCCGCATTTCCAGGCCGTGGTCGAAGGCGCAGGTGACGTGGAACGCAGTGATGCAGGAGGGCATGGAGCACTGGAGGGGAAGAGAGGCATCAGGCTGAGTGGGGACAGGGAGGTGGGGGTTTTGGGGGATATGGGGCTTCCCCAGGATTTCATGGAAAGCACAAACCCTTCATCAAAGGTGCTGGACTCCCAGCATGCTGAGGAGTTGAGACTGCAGCAGGTGGGAAGCAGGGGGCTCTGGGTGACATGGGAGGATAGCGTGGTGACCTGGTATCACATACCCTCCAGGGCAGTGGTTCTCAACCTTCCATAGGCCACGACCCTTTCATACACGTCCTCCTGTTGTGGTGATCCCCCAAAGCATAAAATAATTTTCTTTTTTTTTTTGGTGGGCATCACTGGCCCCTGGTGGGAGTAGGAGGCTCAGCCTTGCTCCTGGAGAACTGCTGCTGGATTTGAACCGCTAAGCCAGTGGGCCACAGTCCCACACACAATCACTCCGCCACCTGGGCTCAGCCCCATAAAATAATTTTCGTTGCTACTTCCTAACTGTCATTTTGCTACTGTTATGAATCGGGTGAGCCCTGTGAAAGGGTCACCCACAGGGTTCTACCCTGTGGGTTCTACCCACAGGGGCCGAGACCCACAGATTGGTACCCGCTGCTCTGGGACCAGCTGCAGTGTTTTTCCCTCGGGGGGGGGGGGGGGCGCGTGGGGGAGGATCAGAAAGCATCAAATGAGCAAGCTGAGCCTGGCTCTTTTGCAGTGTGCTCAAAAGCTGGGAGCCGTGTCCCAGCGAGGAGGGGCTGGACTAGGCCCCGTCCTCTCCCTCCTGCCCTGGGAGTTCAGAACCTGCCCTGCTCCTCCTCTCTTGGATGACAGCTGGGAGCAGCTGGCCAGGGCAGCAGCAGACCATCGAGGGACTAGGGTCCTGATTGGGTTGGAAGGCACGGTGAAGGTCTTATCAAAGAGTGGGAAGTTCTGCTCAGCGGCTGCTCTGTGGGACAACGACCTGGTGCCCTTCTGCTGGGAAGGGAGCCTCTCTGGACACTCCACCCCAAGGGGCCATGATGGGCCTGAAGGGACTCGGGACAAGGGGTCTGGCTCGAGGGAGATGCAAGGGCAGGTCAGGCCTATCTACTTTCGGCCAGGACAGCTCAATTCTTGGACAGATGAGGGAGAGAAAGGATGACGTCCCTCCACCCTACAGACCCCGCTCTGTAACTTCTGGACCAGCAGGGTCAGCATCAAGCGGAAACTCATCAGAAAAGTCAATTCTCAGGCCCCACTCCAACCCACCGAATCAGAACCTCTAGGAGGGGGCCCCGCGGTCTGCGTTTCACTGCGCAAGGCCGGGTTCCTGGGGCCTGACCGAAACCCGGTGGTTTCGATCACCCCACACGCACGTGCAGGTTGGACTTTGCGTAAGGAAGCATCCGAATCGTGACGCACGGAACGCCCAAAGAGCACACAAGTCCGTCTCGAGAAGGACACAGCCAGGACGCTGCTCGAGCGGGTGCTCAGGGCATGCTGTCCGGAGGGACCGGGCCCTGGAGAGGGAGACCACGTTGGTAGAGTGGAGGGGCAGTGCCAAGGAGCAAGGCCGGACACAGACGAGATGGATGGACAGCGGCTACAGCCGTGGGCTCAGACAGGAGCTGGGAGGGCAGCGCAGGACCCGGTGGGGTTCTGTCGTCCACAGGGAACAGAGGTCCGTCGTAAGCCGAACCAACGACTCTACCACGCCCTCCCCCTCAGTGATGGGACTGTGTACTGCAGGGTCGGCGATTCCAAGCCGCCAGCAGCCCTCAGGGGAGAGATGAGGCTTGCTGCTTCTGGGAGGGTGACCAGCCTTAGAAGCTCTTCCTGAGAGACCTCACGTAAAAGATACAGCAGACGGCTCCCAGCAGGTGGGTGTGGGGGAAAGGGTTCTAACGCACACCAGTGTTTGCTACAGACAGACCAGCGCAGCCCTGTCCTCCGTCGGCAGTCTGACCTGGAGTGGAACTCCTAGCCCTCCAACAAATCAAGTCTGATGTCACAGGGGGGTGGGGGGGGGTGTCAGTGTCTTTATCACACCCAAAGCACTTACTCCTGGGGCACGCCAGAGCTCTCAATACTGCAATGGGGCAGGGAGACTCCCCCCCACCCCCAGGAGTGTCCCTTCGGTGGGGTCCCAGCCCCGCAGGCCCAAGCAGGGTGGGTGCCAGCTCCGTACCTGGATGCAGGTGCCTGTGCACTCCTTGCAGAGGCTGCAGGACAGAGCCCAGCGGCTGGCCGGGATGTGAGAGATCTTGGTGATGGGCTCCATCTTCTCCGGGCAGCCGATGCTGACCTGGGCAGGACACGGGGGAGTTACATCAGACCCCTGCGCCTTGGCCACGCCAGCCTCCACAGATCTCAGAGGCAGGTCCTTCCTGACTCCCACCAGCATGGCCCAAAGGTCCAGACCCTCCTCACTGGTCCAAGCCAACCAGGTCTCTGAGTACAATGTGCTCTCAGTGGCAAACACCTTCCAACAGCTGGTCAGTGGGCACTGGTGTGTCTATCTGCAGCTGAGTGGGTCTCAGGGCAGAGATGCAGCTGTGGGCAGCCGCACATGCATGAAAGACCCCCTTTCTCCGACACTCAAGCCTTGGTGAAGTCTCTCCAGAGTTCTTCCTGACTGAGCCTGCCGCTCCTATCTCCTTATCCAGCGTTTCAGTCTACGTGTTCTTTTCTGCGCACCAGCACGAACCTCACGGCAACCTTTCTCCAGCACCCCCTGCTCCTCCTACAACCCTTCCCATGTCTACTGGAAACAGCCCATCTGTCCACCCCAGAAACAGGACAATGCCCACACCTCAGACTGGAAGAAGAGCCCCGCCCCCAGGTCCTGAACAGACCCTTCTCCTGGACACCATGCTCTGAGGGGAGAGGGACACCACGGGCCCTGGCTGCTGCCTCTGCCCCTATTGTGTCCGGTGCAGAGTATACTCCAAGGGAAGGCCAGCCCCTCAGTGCTGCACTGGGGAAAGGTTCCAGCCAGGGGAGCCACCTGCTGCGTCAGGACACACAGTAGGGCGGGTGTTGAAATGTGCAGAGTTCGCAGTTCAAACTCCAAAGGCTACAAGGGTTAGAGTTGTCACGAATTGCCATCAGTTCCGTGGCTGGGAGTGAGCGGCTTGGTTGGGGCAGAGGCTGGGCTGCTAACCCCTGCTCAGCACAGCAAGCCTCCCCGTGGCTCCCAGGGGGATGGACGAGGCAGTCTGCTCCAGCCCCAGGAAAGACTGACAGTCTGGGAAATGTCCTGGAGGGCCCCGGGCCTTGAATGGATCCGATGGCAATGGGCTTGGTTTTAGGGCTCGCCGTGAACCCAGGGCCTCTCCTAACTAACTCCCTCTCCCCACCTGGGAGATCCCCAGGTCTGCTTGATGCTGGGCTTTCTTCAAGGTCAATGGCTTCTGTTTGTTTGAAATGGGTGACTACCCTTGGGTTGGGACCACTGCCTAGCTGGGGGTAGCTCCCACTCAGACTCCCTCCTCTGCAGCCTTGACACCCTCAGACGTGGATCCCCCAGTGTGTGGGGTCCGAGGGGGGGTCTCCAGTCTCCTGTGGGTTACTGCCTGAGCTGTGCCCACACCCCTCACCAGACACTCGCAGGTCCCCCAGTCTGAGCAGACCCCAACAGCTGCTCCCGCCCTCTCCTCACCTCAGGAATCCACAGGGCGCAGCTGACGTGCACCCATTTGGTGCCACTCCTGGTGGGCTTCAGGGCCCCTCCTCGCTTGGGGCACAGCAAGCAGTTTGGTTGGACGCCCAGGGCGCATGTCCGGCATAGCCAGCTGCCCGTGGGCACCTTGAGAATCCCGTAGCACGCCTGGGGAGAGAGCGGAGTGTGGTGAGCTGCAGGCACGGGCCATGTCACACCTGGACGTCTCCGTCCATCCGGCTCCCGGGGGTGGGGGGCGGTATTTCTCCAGAGAGTCCATCTGAAGCACCCCCATTCAGAGGAAGCCCTCGGTGTGCTCAGGTGTGCCCTCTGCTGGGGAGAGGCGCTTTTGCCAGAGGTTCACAGTGGGAGATGGACTTGGGTGTGTGTGTGTGTGTGTGTGTGTGTGTGTGTGTGTGTGTGTAAGCAAACTGCCCAGGGACCAGCCCGGAGCTCTCATTTATCATCACGGGGCGCCAGAAGTGACGCTCACACCCAGGCTAACGCATCAGAGAAACACCACTTACCCACCTGCCATGCAGGGGCAGCCGGGGCTCTGAGCTCCCCAGGGCCAAGTGCACCAGCCAAGGGTACCTCGAAGTCACGCTCTAAGAGGTTTTCCCAGAGAGGGGCCCCCTGGGTCCTCTCAGCCCTTTTGTCAACAGGGCCCAGAGACGCAAAACCACCTTTGCTCTTTGGGGCTCAAGGCGACTGGCTGGATGACACCTGGCTTAGGACACCAGTAACGGTGGCACACGTTTACGGGCCCTGTCAGGGAGCTGCTGTTTGAAACTAATCACTGTGCTGAAGACCTCGCTGAGCGTGGGGGAAGCGGAAATCCAGGAAGACTTTTCTCCCTCTCCTCCCTATGCCTGTTGGACGAGGTGGAAGGGAGGGGTGCGCCTGGGGTGGGAGTGGGGGAGAGGACCGGGTAAAGGGTCCCGGATGCCCCTCTTCCCACGAGACACCGAGGGACATCGGGGGCTGCCCACCTGGTGCACACAGACGTTGCACTTGTCGCAGAAGACCATCTCGTTGCCGTCCTCGCCCTCGGGCGAGCGGCACACGTCGCAGACCACGTCCTCGTCGTACTCGATGCCCAGCCCCTCCTGAGTCTCGATGGCCCGAGCCATGTTCCGGTGGCACAGCGTCTCCAGCTCCTCCAGCACGCGCTCCAGCGTCAGCTCGTCCAGCCCGGGTCCCTCTGCCGGAGCACAGCCGCGCGGGGTCAGGGAGCACTCACTCGGCTGGCCCCTCTCACCAGCTGTGTGTCCCGGGCCTGGCTTCGTGGTCTGGGAACACACTGGCTAGATGTGGCGCTCATTGCAAAATGCCCCTGTCTTCTTATCGGGGGCTCTTACAGGTCTTTTGTTTGTTTGTTTAGGGGGGGGGGCATCACTGCCCTGGTGGGAGTAGGAGGCCCAGCTTTGCTCCTGGAGAGCTGCTGCTGGATTTGAACCGCCAACCCAGTGGGCCGCAGTCCCGCACACAACCACTGCGCCACCCGGGCTCAGTCCCCCTTCAGGTCTTATCACAATCCCTATGTCCACTGTCTCTAGCCCATCTGTACACATGCTGCCGTCACCATCACCATCACTCCAACATGTTCTTTTTCCTCAGCTCCTCTTTTCCCTCCTCCCTGTCCGCTTTGTGACCTTGATAAATTATAAATTATTACACTCATCTTTTTAATTTTCATGTCTTACACTGTCCGCTGTCTCCCTTCACCTACAGTTCTGTTGTTGTTCATCCCCCTAGGGGAGAGGGGGCTTAGACGTACACCATCGTCATCGGTTCCCCCTTTCCCGCCGCTACCCTGCTGAAAGCGCTACGCCTCTCATTACTGGTCCCAGGGGGTTATCCGTCCTGGACCCTCTGCGCTGAGAGCTCTTCACTGTACCAGTGTACATGCGTGCTCCGGTCTAGCCGGGTTTGTGAGGCAGACCTGGGGTCCTGACAGGGGTGGGGAGGAAGCATTACAGAGCCCGAGGAAGGTTGTGCGTTCCCTCGGTGATAGACAGCCCCTGCCTGACCGGTCCCTTGTGACCCTTCTGTGAGCGGATGTCCAGTTATCTATAGTGGTGTGCTCTTCAGGCGTAGACAGCCTGCCTGCCACTGCAAGGGCGGACTGGCCCTGGGATGGGGCAGCTTCACAGGAACCCACTGGCGGTGTTGTCTGTCTGCGGGGCCGTCTGAAGAGGGCCGAATACAAGACGTGACCCTTCCTGGGCCATGCTGGTGGTCTCTGGCCAGGAGTCCCCTTTGTCAGCCGTGGCTTGTGGTGTGTGTCCCCTTACTCCTCACCGAAGACGCGCATCGACCACTATAGTCCCCGGGGGGTGTCTATTACACGCCGGGCTGCTTGCCCTGAGGTCAGGAGTTTGAGACCACCAGCCGCCCTGCAGCGTAGGGTAGGGGAAGACGGGACACCTTCCTCTCATAGAGTGACCGTCTTGGAAACCCACCGGGGCAGTTCTGCTCTGTCCTAGAGAGCCGCTGTGAGTTGTCATGGTCTGATGCTGCCAGGGACGGTCCTCGGAAGGAGGGGTGCGGAAATGTGCTACTGCCCTCTCCCCACGGACCGCAGCACGCACACACGCAGAGGGACGCAGACGCGATTACATCCTCCGCTTACCACTTGACCCGGGGACGGGGCGACCGGAGCCCGGTCCTAGCCACCACGGCCCTGCTGCAGAGACAGGGCCCTCTCTGTGCCCCCGGCCCAGCCGCCCGCGCCGTCTGACAGGTCACCTACCCATCTCCTTCAGCTCCGAGTTGATGAGCTCCAGCCAGGAGGCGTCAATCTCGTCCAGGTCGTAGCGGCTGCCGCCGGGCCAGTTGGGCTGGGAGCCCTCGCCAAGCTCAGAGCTGCTTGGGGGCACCTGGGAAGGAGGGCCTTCCAGCGGAGGGAGAAGCCTAGGAGACCCGGAGGGCTGCTGTGAGCAAAGGACCTGCAGCGGCCATCTCCACTGGCGCTGGGGAAGGGGCTCCTAGGCCAGAGAGGCTGACCACGCTGCGATCCCCAGCAGCCCCTCACCCCAGCCCGCTTCCACTTCCTCCCGGTCACAGCTCCAGGGCATTCGGGCAGAGTGGACACGGGAGTAGGCTGACCCACAGCCCCTGCCCACTTGCTCGGGACACATCTCCACTAGCCCGCTCCCCCGCCCCCCACACAGGTGCGGGTCCTGGGTTGGATCCACTCGGACCAAGTCCCCCGTGCCGGCCACTCCAGCATGCCCCTTGAAACTGAGATGGAGGGGTCTGAGATTGTCCACGTGCCCTCACGCGCCCCAGCCCCTCCTTCCCACGGTCCATGGTCTTCAGCGACCTGCCCAGGTCCAGGTGCAGCCCCGAGGACTCTCGAACAAAGTCACCACCACCCTCGGGGGCACGGCACTGCCAGCACATGACACTTATGACACTGTGCTCCCCTCACAGAAGGTCTTCGAACAGAGATGCATCAACTGGAGTCCCAGAATCCTTCCCGAGAGACCTGGGTTCTGGCTCCAGGGCAGGTTGGAAGGGCCCGGGCAACAGGGCCAGGTGGAGGGGCCCAGCCCCCTCCCCCATGAAACAAGAAAGAGCAATGGCCGCCTCCTGCAGAGCTGGGAGGGCGGGCACGTGGATCACTAGGGGCTCCACTCCCGGCACAGGGCCTGGCACACAGTAGGCATGGTTGTGAGAGGCCCCTGGATGTGGCTGCCTCCTCCCCCTCCCTGTGTCTGAGGTGCAATACGGGAGCCTTTCGCTTTAGGGCTTTTGCACAGTCCCCCCTCCTGACTGCGCTGCGGGCTGCCCCTCAGCTCCCGATGCCAGCTCCAAGTGCCAAGTCTTCCCACCCCCCACCGGTTGCCATGGTTATTGCTGTAGAGCCTGGCCTCCATCTGGCCAGCCCTGCCAGGCCTGAGAGGCCCCTCACTTGTCCAGGAGAGGCCTCCTGGGGGTCGGAGACGGGGCTGCCAGAGCCTGTGACTCAGCTGCTGACAGCGGAGGGGAGGGCAGGGCAGGGCCTTGGCTGGCACAGAGGCACAGCTGAGCCGTGGCACGGGCTCTTAGACTCCAGGAAATGCCCTGGGTGTTGGCAAGAAGAGTGTGAAGACTGACGGAGACAGGGGCCCAAGCAGAGTGGGGAGGGGGCCAGGTAAGGTCTCTGGGGGTCAGGGAGAGAGAGAAAGCAGAACTTTAGGCAATGATCATGGAGCCCCTTCCCTTGCAATAGAGGGTGTGCGTGAGTGTTTTCAAATAGAAGCGAC
>PVJH01028730.1:0-26973 GCA_004026705.1 Nesogale talazaci
AATGGATTTCCTTGCCTTTCTTTGAACCACCGACTATTTGGTTAGCAGCCAAGCATTTCCACTCTGTACCATCCAGGGATTTCTTTGGCAGTGACGGGCTATCTCAAATAAGTCATCTGAGCAAGTTCTCAGGGAACAGGGGTGGGGGCTATACGCAGGCAAGATGAGCTTGCAGCACACTGCTGTTCCTTGTTATTTATCCACTCTTACCTTCCTGAGTGTGTAACAAAGCAATAATGATAGCCCCGACTTCATGGGCCTGCTGAGAGGAATGTGGAGTGCCCAGCTCTGGGTCTGATTTTGAGTGTCAGCTCCTGTTCCCCAACTCAACTAGACCTGTATTTATTCTTTATTGGTCCCACATCAGAACATATTTAGAGTACAAAACCACTTGTTTGGACCTCTGAAAAATTCTTACTTTTTCAGGACTAGGGCAGGCTAGTAAGGGAGAGTGCTTAGCCAAAGTCAGGGGAAGTGGGTGAAAAATCATCCCTGCTCCACTGGATGTTAGTTTCTCTTTACTTCTGGAACTTCTGGGTCAGATCTAGATATGGCAGCTCCAGCACAGCTCCAGAAACCCATGGGTGAGGTTCTACTATTTCGGGAATGAAAGATTTGGAAAGCAGGACAGACGCTATTTCTGCAGGTCTGGCAAGGCCCGGCTCCCACGCCCTCGTCACTGGGCTATGCTTTAGGGGTGCTGTCTGCCTTGTCTCTAGTCAGAAGGAGGGGGAGCAAAGGGCTGGGCGCATCACTGGGTTTCTCCAGTTGGAGAATGGAAGCCATGGTGTGTGGCCAGAAAAAGGTTTGATTTATTTCCATTTTGTGGGGTTTAGGTTTGTTTCTGGGGTAGAATGTTTGCCATCTATGCAGTAGACCTGGGTGTGATGGTTGGTTGGTGCGCCTCAAGTATAGCCACCTTGCACGTTAGTAGAGTCCTGTATGTTGGTAAGATGCTGCACAGGTTTCAGTGGCGCTTCCAGATTAAGACTAGGAAGAAAGGTCCCGCGATCTACTTTCAGAAAACCAGCCATTGGAAACCGGTGGCAGCATGGGAGTGCCATGAATGAGAACAAGACAGCAACTGGTAAGTTCTGAACGCAGGCCTTGCCACAGGGTGAATGCCCAAACAAATGTGGCTATCTTTATTTATTGTTACCATCCTCAGGCATATCCTTTTGGGTGTGTTCTCTGGGACTGACCAATGCCTGTCATCCCTGAGTGAGTAAAGGCGTAATTGTTGTGAGTCCTAGTACAGCAGGTCCACTAGCAAGGAATTCTACATCTAAAGAAGAGTGACAGAAACTGGAAGACAAAGGGAAACAATTCAAACTATGAATTAATGGACCACACCACCATCCATTTGTACAGCCCTGAAACCAGAAAAAAATATGCAATGCCCAGCTACCACTACCAACCACGCACCCAAACAAGGGCTTCAAACCCCTCTGTGAGTGCACAGACATGCTTATATTCATACTGCCACAGAACAGGAGCACCCATACCCAAGTCACACTGGAGTCATTCGTCTCTTCTGTTCCTTCATGCTCCTGCACACCCACCTATTATCACTTTCTGCTCTTTCTCTCTTTTTCCCCATGAAATATATTCCCATGAAGCCTAAAATACATTTTCCAATTGTTTTGGGACAATCCAGGAAGCTTATTATTATTGCTATCATTAATTTTATTTTATTCTATCTTTTCTTTCCCTATACATTCCCCACTTAGCTATATTTCTTCCCTTTTCTCCATTTCACAACCCTCTTTCACTTCACTAGAGAGAGCCAGCAGGTAAGACACCACTGAGAGTTGTACCACGATGCAAAGGAAACTGCAGTCAGCCACAGTAAACCCCCCAATCCAGAAAAACAACTGAAAATCACCCAACTCCAGAGAAGTACTACAACAATGGTACTACCGGAAACAGAATTCAGAAGACTAATGTTTAAATCATTTCATGAGAACAATGGAATAGAAGAAATTGAAAAAGCTAAAATCCTTATGCCTAAAGGAATTCCAGAAGATAAACAATAATATAACAGAATTAGGAAACATGATAAAAAGACACAAGGAATAGAAGAAAAAGGAAATTGAATCGGTAAGCTCAAAGACAATACTTCCAACTATAATCACCAAGAGAACCAATCAAGAAAAAAAAACTAAAGGAATCAGAAGAAAGCCTGAGAATGACATGGGGCACTATGAAGAGAAATAGCCTATGTCTCGTTGGTTCAAGAAGAAAGAAAAAATATATATGAAGAAAATAGTATGATAAATCAAGGAAGGACATTTCTCCAACATTACAAATGAGGAGAAAACAATTATTCAAGTTGTTGAGAAAGTACTCGATAGGAGAGATACCAAAAGAAAATATCACATCATATTGTCATTGAACTGTCTACTTCAAGGAGAAGCAGAGATTCCTGAGATCAGTTAGAGAAAAAAGAACAGTCACCTATAATATGCATAATAAAATTTTCCTACATGTGATATTAATAATATTGCTCAGGTGGAGTAGAAAGGGAGAACTAATTACAAAGATCTACATAAAACCTCCTCCCTGGGGGTACAGACATTAGGGAAGTGGGTAAAGGGACACATCAGACAGTAGACAATATGAGAAAATAATGATAATTAGTAAATTATTAAGGGTTCATGGGGAAGGGGTGGGGGGAAGAAGGGAAAATATGGGGAACTGATACTGGAGGCCAAAGCAGAAGGAGAATCTTTTGAGAATGATGATGGCAACAAATGTGCAAATGTGGTCTGTATACAATGGATGTATGTATTGATCATGATAAGAGTCATCTGAGGCCCCAGTAAAATGATTTAGTAAAAAAATAATATTGCTCAATCATTTTTCTTTGGAATGGTCATGAATATGGGTCTTTTTCAGTCACTTGACTTCTAGATTTCTTGTTAAAGGTGAGCGAGTCCCTTCAGGATTCCTTTATTGAAGTGATTCAATGCTTACCCTATCAATTTGGGGAGTCTTATTTTTTCCTACCCCCTGAGAGCCTTATTTTTATGCCAATGTCTTTAATGTAAACCATATTCTTCCTTCAGTACCACTGGTCCTGAAGTCTTGAAATAATAATCAAATGTTGATCAGTTCTTTTTGCTACAGTGTACTTCTATTTTCTTTCCATACTTCCTGCTTTGTTCATTACTTTTGCCCATGAGATCCTTCAATCCTGCACATTGAGGTTGAGCTCTTTCCTTCAGTTCTTTGGCATTAGGAATGCTGAGCACGCTCTTTCCCTTTGGTTTTTTAACTCCAGGTTTTTGCACATTCCAATAAAACACTTTGTCTTCTAATCTGTTCAACATCTCTACCTGCTCATTTATTCTGTTCACTTTAGCCACTGTACATTCAGAAAAAAGCTTCAGTCTCTTCTGGCATCCATTTTGGTCTTTTCTTTATTTCTTTTTTTTTTAATGACTTCCCATAATTTTTTTGGTCTTTGGCTATTAATGTTGAGTCCATCAAATCTATTCTTGAGATAGTCTCTAAGCTTAGGCAGGAGCTATTCAAGGTCCTACTTCAGGTATCTTAGATTTATTTCAATTTTCTTAAACTTCAAATATCATTTTTATATTAACAATTAATAGTTTGTCCTATAGTCATCCCCTGGACTTGTTCTAACTTGATGATATTGTATTTCTCCATTCTCTCTTCTACAGATGTCAATTTGATGTCATTCTATTTCATCCCACAAGTTCCATGTGTATAGTTCTACAGCATATATCAACAAGGTATTTCTGGTTTAATAAGGCATTGCTCTCTCAGAATGTTATCATGCAATCTCCGGTGTCATTTCTATTATCAAAGTCATCTTTTTCAACTACTGATCCGTTTTCCTTGTTTCCAACTTTCACATTCCAATTACTAATAACTAGCAATACATTATGAATGTTTGACAAATTTCAGACTGCAAAAAAATGGTATCTGTTGATATTAATTTCTTGATCCTTGGTTTGTGATTGGCTCATAAATTTGAATAATAGTCATATTAATTGGTCTTTGTTTTAGGTGTATGGATTTTATTCTACCACCAACAGTTTTCACTTAAATATACTACTTGAAGAGTTCTTTTTGATAATAAATATAATGTCACTTTGCTTTACATTTTTATTCCCAGCATAGAAGACCATATGATTAAAAATGGCCAATACCAGTCTATTTTAATTCATGCATATGAATTTTAGTGTAGGCTATCACACTTCAAGTGTTCCTTTTCTTTTGTGACATCTTCAACATTTCCTAGATCCATACTTTGTACATTCCAATTCCGATTACTGAAGGATATTTGTAGTTATTTCTGCATCCTTTGAGTCATGCTGTATCAGCACATGAAGATACTGAAAGCTTTACTCCATCCATGTCATTAAAGTTGACTCTGTTTTGAGAAAACAGATTTCCCTTGATCGAATTTTGAGAACTTTCTAATATAAGGGGCTCATCTTCTGACATGATATCAATGTTCTGCTGCATTTTTTGGAAATATATTGATAGGTTCTTCTGACTCTGTCTTTGTACAGAAACACTGCTAAAACCTGTCCACCAGTGACCTGGCTAACATTTGACCAACTGGCTGGCTTAGCTTCCAAGGTCATGGCAACATGCAAGCTACCAAAGTATGACAAACTGGTGGCTGCATGTTATCTGAATTGTACAGAATTTGTCACATGTGTGGTATATATGTATATATAATTTCACCTCCAATAGGATGTATAGGTAGATGGATAGATGATAAGTAGATAGATATGTTTATGGAATCAAGCTTATTTGAGGTCTCTGAGTCAAGTGAGAAGAACCACTTTAGAGGAAATAACTGAACCAGTAAACTAATTTTATGTCAAACCTCACCGTTAGGGGTTCCATTTGGCCACTAAACAATAAGAACTTGCATACTTTGTGCCTCTGTGGAAAAAAAAACACACTTAATTGACTCATCATTTCTAAAATGGTCTCAGAACAGTGTTCAGGATGACTCTCCATGTTCAATGATTCCTGGGTCTTTCTCTTCAAAACATTCTGGCTCTCTCAATGCTCAGCGGGAATACTGTGACTTTTTAAGTTTTAAATGGATAAAAGAGGTAGGCATTTTAGGTCTTCCTTTTAAGCGTGGACCCCCAGTTAATTCAGGCTGCATCTTGGGAAACTCGGTTACAGCTAAAAAAAGTATCGGACTACTGCTCATGGTTCCATATTTCCTGTCTAGCATTTCTATGCGTGAATAAAAGGTCACTTGGAAAGAGATTTATTGGTTTGCACTGCCTGTTTCTTCCTTATCGCCTCACTTTACTGAATGGGAGCTTCATGTTGGCTAGTTGACCACAGCACTTCCACTGCGGTGATTGAATGGTAACGTGCTTGACCTTTCTTGCATTCTGCCACTACCTCTCTCCACATTAGCTCCACTGGAACTAAACTGAAGATTCTCTGAAACCAAACCAGACTTTGATTCAATTCTGTATCCCATGTTGGTAAGCATTTGTTTCTTCATTTGTTTCTTCCTGAGTTTCCATCAAACAAACTGTTTTCCTAAAATGGCCATTGGGCAGAACGCCAAAGGCACCCACTTTTAGAAGCAAGATGGAGGTAGGGGAAGCATAAGCATGAATGAACACCAGCACATGGAACTGAGTGGACACCTGGGGTTCTTCTTTGTCTACCTGTTTTCCATCCAACTATTCATACAGGCTTTGTTTCATTCGTTTCAGTCTCCACAATGTAACATCATTCACCCCAGTTTCTCCCTGTGTTCTGTTTCCATTTCCCTCTTTCTAAATCTTCTGATTATTGTCTTTGTGAAATGCGATCCTTTTCATCTCTAATAGTCGATTTTTCTAAAGTTTTTCTAAACTCTCTAATATCATTGTTTTCTGTAGAGACCTGCCTATTGTTTAACTGCAAATTGAGCCATGGAGGTGAGTTCATTTCCAGACCGGAAGGACGATTAAAGGTCAAAGTCTAGGATTCTTCTAGTCTCTAACTAACAAATCACTCTGGACTATACATATAAAATGCTTTTAAGTTTTGTTCCACATTTTTCCCCACTGAACCGAGGATCTTCTAATGGGATTCTTTTCAGAGCACTTGTTACTGATAGCTGGGCACCATCTGGTTCTTCAGTTCTCAGAGTCCTGTAGGCTGATGTTTGTGCGGTATATCAGTCATCCATTAGACTAATTGCTTATAGGCATATTTTATTTCCTTCACTGTTGTTTTCCTCCAGACAGTGAGAAGTTAATCATTCCACCTTATGTGGCTGCTTATGAGTATTTAAGACACATACTCCTAAATAAAAAATAATTTTAAACAAAAGTTGGAAATTATTTGATTCTATTTTCTACTGGAGAAAGGGTTTGGTCTTTTCTTCCTTCTTTGTGGTGTATGTCTCATTCTTAGAGCCTGTGCTGTTTGAGACTGTGCTTTCTGACAAGTGGCTGGCTCTGTATTGCTGCTGACTCTGTCAGGGTAGGAGGTACAAAATCAGAGAAAGTGCAGCTACAAATGCACACCCTCAGAACATCTGCCTTTGACTCTGTTGATTAGGGCTCTGTGCTTAAAATGCCCCTATCTATCACAATCCATAGATAACTTCACTGTATGTCAAGTACATTTGTACATTTGTGTCCCTCAACATTCTCAAAACATTCACTTTCTACTTGAACCCTTGGTCTCAGCTCCTCATTTTTACCCTCTCTCCCCACCCCCGCCCCTTTCTCAGGAATCCATGATAATTTATAAATCATTATTGTTTTGTCATATCTTATGCCGCCTAATGTCTCCCATCACCCACTCGCCTGTGGTCCGTACCCCAGGGAGGAGGTCACATGTAGATCCTTACAATTGGTTTCCCCTTTCTACCCTACTGTCCCTCCACCCTCTGCTATCACCACTCTCACCACTGGTCCTGAAGGGATCATTTGTTCTAGATTCCCCATGTTTCCAATTCCTATCTGTAACAGTGTGTATGCTCTGGTCTAGCTGAATTTGGATGGCAGAATTGGGATCATGATAGTGGTGGAGAGGAGGGGGACGGGCAGGGGGAGGAAGCATTTAACAACTAGAGAAAAGTTGCATGCTTCATCGTTGCAACACTGCACCCTAACTGTTGTCTTCCCTCCAGGAGGTAGAGACTTTTTATTTGAATTTTCTTCATAGGTGACATCTAACTGCTTCTTCTGGTATGTTCCCTGCCTTGGGTGCCCCAGCCAGCAAGGGTGGGGGGGGGAGGGAGGGAGACTGCGTGTGTCTCTTTGCATTTACTTAGAGATTCTATCGGTTTCTTTTTCCCTTCTTTCTTTCTTTCAATATATATATATATATATGTATATGTATATATATATATATATAATTGGGAGATTTTACAGATATCATACCAATCCATAATTCAATTAGACCAAGCATAGTTGCAACTAGCACCACCATTTTCAAAATATTTTCTTTCTTCTTGAACTCTTTGATATCAGCTCCCCTTTAGTTTATGGTAGCTACATTTCACTGTAAAACATTGCCCCCAGGAGTAACTGGCACACACGTTGTCACCACCACACAATCACACATGGCTTTGGTTTGTCTCATGAAGACAGAGTGGAGAGCCCATGACATCTGTGGCAATTGGATGATTTTATGTCAACTCAAGACTCCTGGCGAGGGGTGAAGTCAAACCTGTCAATCAAACAATAACTTGATAACACCTCTTTGTGAGTGGGGTCCCTTATATAAGAGTGAAGGATCCTAGGAGCTGCTTCTCTCTACCACTTCTCCTTCCTCCTCCCTGGGACTTCATGGAGGCTGTCGCCAGGGGAAGCCTCCGGTGGGCTGCCAGACCAGGAGAGTTGCCGGCTCCCTGCCATGTTTCCACGCATCTTGGACCCATTGACTCTGCACTCACCAGCCTGTGAGCTTCTGCTCCTGGCTTTCCAGTCTCCACCACCAGCATGTGGCTCTGAAGAGAGATTTTTGAACTAGCATAGAACTTACGGACTTCAGTTGAAATGGACAGGGATGCTTTCTTGTGATATCATTACTTCTTGGTATAAAGCTCTGTCTTATGCACAGATGAGTGCTACTGGGATTGTTCCTCTGGACAGCCTGCCTCAAACAGGTGAGATTTTATTTATATGAATTTCCTAGAAAATATCAACAACCTTGACTTATGGCTCATAAACTTTTTCCCAAGAGTTAGGGTAGATCATAGATCTATCATAGCATAGATCAGATATTGAATGTGGAGGGGGCTTACTTGGGATCAGGAACATAAAGCTGAAGGCAACCTGTCTTGCTCTCCATGGCATAAACCAACACACGGAGCTCAGTTCCTATAGCGGGATGTGGACACGGCCTTAAGGGTCCTGTCTCATGGGGAAGCTCAGGGACTCTACAACCAGGGCTGTCTCGGTTGGAATACAGGGTCTGACATTTACGGGTGGTTGTCATTTAGTGTTTCTGAGCCTTGGTTTTCTCCTCCAATTAATAGGGATAATAGTTCCTAGTCTGTGATAAAATTGTTGACTATTTAACAAGCCAATGTATGCAAGGAAGTATGGTAGCTCCATGGTAAAACGCCCTACTGCAAGCTGAAAGATTGGTGGTTTGAACCCACCCAGAGACTCTATTGGATGGACTACACAAAGACCCCGAAGAAACGGTTCTATTCTGCCACATAGGGTCGCCGGGTCTAATTGATTTGATAGGACCTAATGCAATCTTCCTTGTCCCACGGGTTGTGATGTTGACACAAAATAAGGCATGGAGCGTTCTTTTTTTTTAATAAAATGCATACAGAGTTCCAAGATATAATTGTTATTATAAAAAAAATCAATAAATACTATGGAATAGCTTCAGCATACCACTATGTGGGCATAATAATAAGGTAACAGGTAACTAACTATACCTGCCAGTTGTTTTTGCTGAGTTTTATAGTGAAATAATGTTTCTCTCTGATATGTTGTGATACTCTCATTGTTAAAAATGATATCTGATAAGAAAGCACCTCAGAAGAAAGGCCTGGTGATCTTCCAAGAGGTCACAGTCACTGGAACCCCCACAGAGGACAGGTCTACTGGGATACATAGGAAGTTGCCATGTGGAACTGGCGTTGACTCAATGACAGTTAATTTGGTTTTAATATGGAATGATTCCATTGTGCTAGGAACTCTGCTTCATATGCCCTAATTATAATATTCTCTTCCACTTCTACTATGAGGGTGCTTCAAAAGGTTCATGGAAAAAGTCTATTACCTTTTGATTTCATTTACAAACTTTTTGAACTCTCTCTCCTATGTGGGTATCATGATCGTAATCTCAAAGGTTAAGAGGTTATGATTCAGATATAAATAGAGCACCTTAGAAGAAAGGACATCATCCTTATCTTCAGACAACTCACTGTCTTACTGAAAATAATGAGAGAGGACGCTTCTTGAACCCAACGTGGTGGCATTTAGGGAAATTGATGGCAATGTTTTCTGTGTACAGACAGATACCCCTGGCCCTTTAATCAGTGAGGGACATTGACTCTTGGCAGCAGTAAAGAGCTTTTTCCACCCCCAGAGTCTGTCCTTTGGGGGAGATAAGCCCTGCAATGAAAGTCACGGAGCTAACTCATTTACGGCAAACTTCCTGGCTAAAACAAGCCATTTAATTTCCTGCTCTTGGAGCTGGATCTACTTAGGGGAGATAATTACTCCAAACAATATATCTGACAAAACTTGGAGTTATCTGAATGCCCCCAAATTAGACTCTAGCAAATTTTCGAGCCACCCTGGCTTGAAGCGCTCTGAGAAATGTGGTCTTGCCAGAACTTGGCACCTTTCCGGTCTGACAGAGTCTTATTTTTAATCATTTGGCTGTTTATTCTTTCACTCAATCCACGGGTATGTAGAACACTCAAAAATATCTGCAGTTCCCACCCAAACCCCCATATAATGATGCAGAAAAAACTATACTTGTTAACTGCCATAGAATTGGCCCAACTCATTGAACCCCCATCTCAATGTGGCTTGGTCTGTGCTATCCCCAATCAAATGGTTATCATCAAACCAATGTGTTCCAGGGATTTTTTTTGGGGGGGGGGCGGGGATCACAGCCTTCTGGTGGTCGTGGGAGCTACCCATCACTGCTCCTGAGAGCCGCCACTGGATTTGAACTGCCAAGTCCGCAGGCTGCAGTTCTGCACTCAACCACTTATGCCACCAGGGCTCAGCCCGTTCCAGGGATTTTTTTAAGGACTGCCATTCTTCCTTATCTGCCTTACTCTGAAAGCACTGATGAAATCTGTTTAACATCATAGCCACTCTCAAACCTTTGCTGACAGATGGGTGGCAGTCATGGATGAGGTTCATTGACTGGGTATCACGTAGAGTTTTCTGCCTCCCCTTTTTTGATGTTTGAAGTCTCACTCAGTTAATGTATATTCTAATTAATAATTTCTGGTCCAAATCCATTTCCTAGGCACATGTTGTACTTGGGAATGACAGCTCATTCTTGATGCATATCAAGCCTCACGTGGTAGATTTGTTTTGTACACAAGGGAGCCCATCTGGTCTGTGTCACAGGCATTGTGGGCTGGTACTTTGGTGGCAACAGTGAGTAGTCAGTCATTTGAACTCACACATTGGCCTCATGGGAGGAAAGACCTGACATGCCCAGGAAACCTGCGATGGTTTGGTCCTTTTGCAGGGTTGCTATGCGTTGAAACTACCTTGAGAGTTCACCAGAACAGTACTTTCTGCATCTCCAGCTTCCCTTTCTATAGGAGACGTAGGAAGGCAACAGAGTGCCAACTGCTGCTGGAGGCTTCTTGAGGACTCCGGTCATGTCCAGGTTCAGCTAAGTGTTTGCTCCCAAATTCAAGAACTGGATAGCTTGTTCAATCTTCCTCCTCCTCCTCAAAGGGAAGGAGGGAGGTGAGGAGGCCAAGGGTCACTTAATTGAACCCCTCTACATGGAAGCATGAAGCCCAAGGAAAGAAAGTCAGTGTTCTAGCCCCTCACCAGGTGTCTGCTATCCCTGAACTTGGTCATAGAACGCCTCAAGGCTTCCTCTCCTCTTGCTAAACACCTCTCTTCTCTGAATGCCCCCTTCAGCAATCACACATGAAAGCACGAGTGATGGCTCCAAGAGAGGGGAGGAAGTGCTTGTAGGCCTTCCAGCAACAGACAACACAGCAAAGCACCCAAAGTCATTGATAAATCCGTTTCAACTTGAGACGACCTTATGGTTTATAGAGTAGAACTGCCATGCAGGGGTTGTCAGTAATCTTTAAGGAAGTAGATTGTCAGGTCTTTCTTCTGTGGTGCCACTAGATGGGTTTGACTACCATCTTTTCAGTTAGTGATTTGTAAACTTCACCTGAGGACCTTCAAGACAGAAACTCAGAGCTAAATCCCTAGCTAAAGTGACTGCCTTCCTACTGGCTTGTGTAATCTTCTTGTCTGCCTTGTCTTATGTTTTTGTCTACCACCTGGACAAATGCATGCATGCCTTGTGACTTCGAGCCATTTTATTTGCCTTCTCCCCAGATAATACATTGATTCTGTGGTTTAAATATTCCTTTGCTCTTTAGCTACTGGACCTGAAGAAGGGTCTAAATATTTAGCATGTGACAGATGCTTAATGCTGACAAGGATATAGCAAGCCTGGTCAAGTTAAGGGGAAGGTCACTTGGGTCACAGATATCTCCTCTCCCCCCCCCCCCACTCCTATTATATGATGTGGACTGTTAAGTACAGAGGGAGCTAAAATGGGAGTGGATGTTGAGAAGGGATCGGGGTTCTCTCTCTCACTCTCATTTTCACTTTCTTTCTTCTTCCTTTGAAAAAAGTCTTGCTCAGAATGTCTGGGAGCTTGGGTTTGCCTTGTCTCAGAGGCTCTGGGGCCTGACAGTTTGGGCTTTCATAACACCTTCTAAGAATTGGTAAGTTTCTCTCATTCTTACCTTCTAAATCACTCAAGGAACCCCAAACTGTTGGATGCTTCTCCCTTCCTTCATAGCAACTTGGCCCAGGAGACCTTCCCTGGAGATAGATCGACATTTACCAGTTCTTCCACTGCTTGGTGTGTCTGCAATTTGGCCATGCTCCTGGTTCTCTTACTTCTCTGACCTTACATTCTCTGCCCTTGTTCTGTGCATGTCTTCACATTTTTGTTCCTTGCTAGCTAACAACCACCATTTTTCTTTTCTCTCAGTTTCTCTGTGGGCAAAAAAAGCTTGTTTACTCTCATGGTTTTAACCTTTACACAAAGACAAACTCATGCAAGTCTGTCACTCCAAGCAGAACTTCCTTTTGAACTCCAAACTCTGTACCTATCAAAATACTCTTTTGATATGATGACATTTCCTCCAATTCATCCTGTATAAAGGTAAAACACCTCTTTGCCTGTGTTAGTTCAGGTTTGCTAGAGAAACAAATTCATAGACATTCATGTGTATAAGAAAGAGCTTTATATACAAGAGCAATTGAGTATTGAGAATACATCCCAGCCCCATCCAGATCAAGTCCATATATCCAATATTAGCCCATAGATCGATACCAATCTATAAATTTCTTCTTCACACTCACACAATACATGCAGTAGTGTCAAATACAGGAAGATCACAGGTGAGTGGGTGGAGAGATTTGTGGATTCAGTGATAGTGTAAGCATCTCAGTTCTGGTATGGATATACACATAGCTTCTCCAGCTCCAGGGCTCTAGCATAGCACCACGTGTTTTATCATCAGGAATACCAAGCAGAGAGTGTGTGTGTCCCACCTCCAATGACCTATTTATCTCCTTAGTGCCTCCAAAGAGGTCGTCAAGCTGTGACCTGATCGACAGGTTAAACTGCACCCCTTCACTCTTACTAGTCTCAAATTGATAACAGATTATATAACTACCACATTGCCCTTCTCCATCAAACTCATTTTGGCTGTTTTCTGCATAATTAGAGACACTATCACCTGCCTAGATTCCAAAGTCAGAATCTCAGCTGTCATACTCTACACCCCCCTCTTTTACCCTCTTGTCGAATAAGTCAATGTGATTTCACTTCCCAATGGTCTCACCCACCATATACTTTCTCTCATCTGATCTTTGGTTATAGGTCTGGTCTGGACTCTTATCTCCCCTCACCTAGTAAGAAGGCCACAGAGAAAAGGATGTTTATGCAAAAAAAAAAAAACGTAACATATTATTTGGCAACAGAATCTTCAACAACAATAGCAAAAAATGAGCGTATGGTCACATATGTAGGTGCACTGACATCTGTAAGATGCATGATTGGTTCAGGTGTGTGCATATGTCTTCACATATAGAAGTATCTATATGAGTATATTTGTGGATGCACATATATTCATAGAGGACACAGTTCCAGATATTTCTCAGGCTTAGCCAAATGTGAAGGGTTTTTTTTCTGAGTTTGAAGAGTTATGACTATAATTTCATGATATAACTCAGTCACTTGGCACCAAGAAATTCATGCTCTTCATCCTAGGGAGGTGAGTAGCATCTACAAGTACCCATCTAAATGACAACTACTGGTCTCTACTTGTCAGAACAAAAGATACAGAAAGAATTCAAAGGCTCAGAGAAGAAACTAGTGTGAAGAGGATTTTATAGATTGATATTGGACATATGGGCTAATATCGGACTTATGGATTTGACTTGGATTGGGCTGGGATGTTTTCTTAATGTTTAACTGCTCTTGTACATAAAGTTCTTTCTTATACACACATGGAGATCTATGGATTTGTTTCTCTAGTCTACCCAGACTAACACAATGATTTAGTTACAGGCACAGTACAAGTCAGAAGGAATGGTACAATGACTAGCCATCAGAGAGGCAGAGTGTGATAGGTAGGCTTTTGTGCTAGCATGACCAATGAAGATATGTGGGTTGGTTGTGACAACATGGCCAATGAACACATGGGAGATAAATTGAAGGGTGGAGATATAAATGGCTCAGTGAGCCTCACCTTTTTCTCTTGCATCTTCAGACCAGCTGGCTGCCTTGCCTGTCCTGTGCCTCGATTTGCAAGTTACACTACCCATGGGACACCTAATCCGTTAACTATGTTACTGTGAGTTGGGGTTCCTTCAAGCCCTGCTTCACCAGAGTACTGGAATATACATCTCTTAAGCTGGAGACTATTGGACCCTGTCATCAGCTGACTGTTGGTGACTTGCCTGGCTATTTGCTGCTTGTGACTGGATAGCCTGAATTGCTCTACAGAGGACTACCAGGCAGCCCTCAAGACTCGAAAGACTGCCAGTGTATTAGCTGTCTCATGTAAGTGAATTTTATAGATTAGTTAATTGTTAATTTCTTATGTTATATATATATATATATATATATTATTGTCCTGATTTTGTTTTTCTAGAGAACCCTGTCTAACATATGGATATTTTCTGATAAGCTTTCTATCTTAAAAAAATTATCATTATCTTTCCTTACAAAAGATACGTGCTCATTATATAATGTTAGTAGCTTGGAATATAATTTCAAAGGTATTTTTCTTTGTCTATATCTATGCGCAAAGTGTGTGTGTATGTGTGTGTGTAAATACCTGGGTAATGTAATGGTTATAATGCTTGACTGTGAACCAATAGGCTGGAGGTTTGAGCCCACCTAGAGGCATCTCTAAAGAAAAGCCTGCTGTCTAACTTTTTAATAACCGAGCAGTGAAAACCCTATTGAATACAATTCTACACTGACACACACAGAGTCACTACGAATTGGGATCAATTCAACTGCAATTGGTGGTGATACATATATAAAACGAATATTAAAAATGCACTGCCATCGAGTTAATGTCGACTCACAGTGGCCCTATAGCACAAGGTAGAGATCCCTCTGTGAGTTTCTGAGAGATGTAATTCTTTTACTGAAGTTCAAATCCCTGTCTTTCTCCAGGGAAGTGGTTAAGGTTTCTGACCTCACAGTTAGCTGTCCAATACGTAACCACTAAACCACCAGGGCTCCTTAAAATGAAATATACATATATGTGTGTATGTGTATATATATATGCAATAAATTGCATTGACAAATTCATCAATAGATGCACATCAATATATGGACCAATATATGGTCATCAATATATGGACATCATTTAATGACCGTTTTTTCAATGGAGAAGGCTGTGAAGCCCATTGGTGGTGGTTGTTAATTACTCGGACTAAAAGCAGAATGCATAGTGTCCTCCTCTGCCACTCCCCTTGCTAAAGAGTTGGTCTGGTCCTCTGAGGTCAGAGGAGCCTGGCATTTGGTTTATAGTATGATTCCCACACTTGACACCCTAGGGCCTAGGCAATTCCTGGCAATCCCTTGGGAGTTCTGCTCACATTTGGACCCTGGAGTCTTTGGACAGCTGCCATGCCAAGCTCTTAGTCACAGGAAACACGGTGAGTGGGTACAGCGAGCCCATATCCTGAAGACTGACATGGGTCCACCTGCTTGGGAGAGGGTGCTCCCTGCCTTGAGGCTGTGGGTCTTCCAGGCTCAGCCCATCCAAGTTCTCCTCTTGCCCCCTCCTCCCTACCCATGCCCAGTCTCATTCTGGGGCCTGCTTGATATGCAGCCAGCATCCACTCAACATAATGTGCCTTACCTGCCAATGTGCTTTGAGGGATATTGTTAGCATTAAATTTGCCATTTACATTTTCATGTCTGACATAATTGAGGAATGAATGCTCTTATGAAAATTAAACTTGTGGTTCTCCTGGGCTGCTGTAACCCTGTTAAAATGTAATGTGATTTTTGATGCTTCTTCTTGAGGTTTTTATTAAATAGAATATCAGGATGACTAATTCCCCGGGTCTAAATGCAGCCTGGGGAGCAGCATTATTGATAGCAGCGCATCCAAATGGTCCTCTCGCTCGGCCCCTAATGGTCTAATAATGCATTCTACTTGAATCAGAAGTGCTCTGAGTTGTGGTGCTTATTGCCATTATTGAAAACACCTGGATGCTCCATTCATCAAGGTTACATCCAAAGGGGCCCATTTGTTTATTAGGCTGTCAGTAAACATCTTTCTTTGGTTCAAGTTCAGCCACATCGGGCTACTCAGGAGAGAGCAAAAAATCCAACCAGTGGGTCTTTTGTGGTTTTGCCTTTTATTTCTTTGAGAAAAGCAAGCGAATGAAAAGTCGAGGGTGGCTTCATAAAGCACACATTTCACCTCATGTCATCTGCCGCGATGGTATCCGAGATGAGGGAGAGGACTCCGCCGCGGCTCCTGGCCACACTCTCTTTTCAGCAGCTGTCGCCCTGGCTTCTCCTGTCCCCAGGGTCCTCTCAACCCAGAGACACTCCTGGCTCAGACTCTTGAAGCTGCTGTTAGTCCAGCTCCTGCTTCTCCTAGGCTCCGCGTTGGGCAGTCTCGGGCTGGCTGCCTCCCACAGAGCAGACTCTCATTCCTCTCCCGCCCCACGTGCTCACTTTGACAGTTTCCTTTCATGGGCATTTCATCTCTTTCAGAAGACCTTGGCGACCATCACAATTGGAAATGCTTCAGGATGACTTTTTAATTCGTTTCAATGGGTTTGCTTCTTTAAAGCATTTTAAATCTTCAGAGACGTGGTCCATAGACTAGGGTTCCTGAATGCCCCTGTGCCCGCTGGTGCCTGTGTTATGGTTGATGAAGCAACACAGAGACCGCATTAAGAAAGGGAGGGAGGAACGACTTAGTAGAGGATATAATCCCTTCCCATTCTCCCGCCATTCCCTAGCTTGTCGTGCATTCTTTCCAAAAATGGGGACTTTTTTTAAATGCTGCAGGACACGGGGGAAATTGTTTAAAAGCGGGGCTGTCCCGCCCAAAGCAGGACGTCTGGTCACATCGCAAAGTGCCACAAAATGAAGCCCGCTCCTAGATTTGGACCCATCATGTGGCAGTCACCATGTCAACCCGTCTCGCTGAGGATTTTCCTCTTTCTTGCTTTTTTTCCCCCCTGACTCTAAGTGCCCTTTGCCAGGGACTGATTCCTCTGTGAACAGGTCTAAAGTGTCTGATGCAGTCTCTCCGTCCTCGGTGCAGGGAAGAGTCTAGCTGCGTGGCCCCTTCTTACTTTCATCATCATCGTCAAATGCCTGAGCTTTCCTCTCATCTTCCTCATGCGTGGTTCAGCTCAGGCCCCTCTGAGTCTTCAAAGGAACTTTTGCTCACTAACTCTTGACAGAGGTCTTGGGCAACAGATTTGCTCAATGCGATGTATTGTTTGGTTTTTGAGGGCTGCTTCCGGTGAGCATTGATTGTAGACTCAAATCAAGTGAAATCCCTGACAGTGTCACTCTTTTGGCACTTTAGCATGATGCTTTCTGTTGGTGCAAGTGTGAGAATTTCCACTTTCTCTACTTTGAGGTTTTTGGAAGGCAGTAGTCTTTGATCTCCATCAGTGATGCTTCAATTCCTGATTGCTTTCAGGACACGGCTGTGTCCTCTGAGCAGTGAACCTTCCTCCCAGCCTGATGCGGCATGATCTCTTCTTCCAGGAGTCCACCTTCTTTGAATTGGTCAGCATACAGTATAACGGTGCACACTCTTTCTGATTTTAAACCATGTGGTACCCCCTTGTTCTGTTTGAATGACTGCTTCATGGTCTACGTACGGGTTCCTCGTTAGCACACAAAGTGTGCTGGGATTCCCAATCTCCTGAATGTTATTCATAGTTTGTCATCACCCACACAGTCAGACGCCTTTGCATACTGAAAGAAAATCAAGTCGATGTCTTTCTGTTTTCTACTTCCAGCCAAGGTTCATCTGATATCAGTAATGACAGCCCTCATCTACCTCCTTTTCTCAAAATGGCTGAGTCGCTGGCATTTGTTGAAGTATGACTGCAACTCTTTCTAATCATTTCCAGGCAAAATTTACTTGCAGGTGATATTAATGATATTGTGGTTTTTTTTTTAAATCCCACCTTCTGTTGGGTGAGCTTTCCTTAGAACAGAGCACAATTCTGGATCTTTTCCAGTGGGTTAGCCCGATTGCTATCTTTCAAGTTTATTTTCATAGACCAGTGAGTGCTTCCAGCATCAGATTTTTGATGTATTTCCATATGTGTTTTAAGCTGGGATTTTTTTTTTTTAGAAAAGCTGGGTTTTCAGAAAATTTTCTATTTTAAGAAATATATATGCGTTTCATGGTCACTGAGTCAATTCTGGATAATTTCGACCCTGTAGGACAGCCAACTGCCCCTGTGGGTTTCAGAGATTGTACCTGTTTGTGGGAGCAGATTGCCAAGTGTTTCTCGCGAGGAGCGGGCAGTTGGTAGGTTCAAAGTACTGACCTGTGGTTAGCAGCAGAGCATGTAACTACTACCCCACCAGGGTTCCTTGACCTATATATTTATATCCATACATTGGCGCATAGGGTTGTAGGAGTGGGCACGTTCCAAATGTGTGGGTTAGTTGTGAGGCTGGAGGCTTCTCCTGATTTCCACAGCTGTGGAGACTGATGATCAGCTGGAAGATGGTAGGCTTGTGACTATAGAGACAGATAAATTCCAGGCTAACCTATCAGATGGCAGGCCACTGAGGTCTCCCAGGATCAGCAATCAGTACAACAGGCTGTTAGCTCCAGTTGGAAGAAGCAGAGCTCAACAAGCAAGGTGCAGGATTCAAAATTAGCAAAACACAAGCAGGTTTGTCCACAACTTCAACTCAGGTTGAAAACAGGCTATAGCTTTGAGGAGATCTCAGCCTGGGCTTAATTGTCAAATCACTGAGAATCCTGGCTCAGCCAAATTGACACAAAACCTTAACTATCAACAATTGGTTGTCTGTCGATTCTGGGAGCCTTATTTACTGTTAATGCCTTCAGTGCAGCTTGAAATTCTTCCTCCAATATTACCGATTCTTGATTGTATGTTACCTATTTTCTTAAATTGATCATTTTATTGGGGTGGTCTTACAAATCTTATAGCAAGTCACCATTCAGTTGCATTAAACACACTTATGTTTCCATAAACATCTCCAAAACATCTTTCTACTGGAACCTTTGGTATCAGCTCCTCTTTCCCCCCTCTCTGTGATACCCTCCCACCCTTCTGAATTCTTGATCTCTTATATATTATCATTGCTATTTCATTTCATACACTACCCATTGTCTCCCTTTATCCATATTTCTATTATTTATCCCCCTGGGGGTAGGAAGTTATATATCCAACCTTGTGAGGGGTTCCCCCTTTCTCCCCCCCTCATGATAACTCTACTTCCACTACTATTCCTAAGGGTCACATGTTACCTATTGAAATGGTTAGATGTTGACCATTTCATTTTGGTACAATGACTCTGTATTCCTTTCATCCTCTTTTGATGCTTTCTGTATCATTCAATACCTTGCCTACAGAAATCCTTCAATATTGAAATCAGAGCCTGATTGTTCATTTCTTCCCTTTTTCAATGTGAGATATGCTGAGTGTTTTCTCTTTTTGTTTTTATCATTCCAGGACTTGGCGCACTTCATTATAATGCTTTATTTTGTCTTCTTTATTTTTTTTATATTCTCTTTTTTTTCAATCATTTTCATCATGCATAGTTCAATACATAGCTACATATACTGTGCCAAGCACCCCCACTTGCCTGTCCTCGTCAACATTCTCCCAACATCTGCCTTTCCAATTGGGCCCTTGATATGAGCCCCCCTTCCTCCCCTCTCCAACCTCCCCCCCTCTCCCCCCAATCCTCATTCCTCTGCAATCATTATTGTTTTGTCATATCTTACACTGCCCGACATCTTCCCCTGCCCACTCCTCCCTACATCCTCTTCTGACATACACTTTGGTTTTGTTTTGGGTTTCTTTTTTTCTATCTTTTCTGTCTTTTAAATTACCTTTGACTTTTTTCATGCCATCTCGATGTCATCTCATATCTGATTTTTAGTGTCAATAGATCAAATCTTTTCTTGAGATGGTTTTTGAATTCAGGTAGGATATACTCCTATTTTGGCTCTTGTGTACTTCCTTTAAGTTTCTTCAGTTTTAACATGAACTTGCATAGGAGGTATTGATGGTTTGTTTCACAGTTGGCTCCTGTCTTTGCTTTGGCAGATGATACTGAGTTTTTTCATTGTTTCTTCCACAAAATGTAGTCAGTATGATTCCTGTGTCTTCACTCTGGTAAAGTCCATGTGTATCATCACTGTTTATGTTGCTGAAAAAGGAAATTACAATAAAGACGTTATTGGTACTGCAACATTCTATCACGTAGCTTCCAGGCTAATTTCTGTCACCGAGGTCACATTTTTAAACTACTGTTTTGGCCTCTTTGCTTCTAAGTTTCACATTCCTATCATCAGTAATTATCAATGAACCTTGATTGCATGTTAGATCAAAATCAGGCACAGAAATTGGTAGAATTGTTTTATTTCTTCCTTACTGGCTTTATTCGAAGGGGTTCTCAAGGTATAGTAGGTTACTCCTTGGATTTTTTACTGATTGTTAGTAGTTTGAATTCAGCAGTCCCTCCACATGATGTAGTCTCATCTCCATAATCCCTTATGTGAAGTATTTTAAATTCTAGGCTCAATGCATGGTATCCATTACAAGATTGAGGTGTGGGTATATTCTGAGTCTCCCCCTTAATAGGTGTGACTCAAGTTGCCACCTTTTGTTTCCTTGGGCAAATGATCTCCTGGAAGACAAAACCATACCTGTACCACAGTCATTTCTCTGTGTAGTTGTAGGTTTCATCATTGCTACACTGCATCCTGACTGGTTCGTCTCCTCTCAGCAACCCCTTTGTAAGGGAAAGTATGTTACCTCCAGATGGACTTTGGGTCCCCAACCTGTACAATAATAAAATTTTTAATTTTTTGATGCCTGATATCTGATGCCTTTGACACCTCATGGTCATACAGGCTGGTGTGCTTCTTCTGTGTAGGCTTTTTTGCTTGTGAGTTAAATAGCCACTTGTTTATCTTCAAGCCTTTGAGACCCAAGACACTAAATCTTTTGCTAGCACCATCAGCTTTCTTCACCACCATTGTCTATGCACACTTTTTTGTTCTGTGATCGTGACAGGAAGGTGAGCATCATGAAATGCCAATTTAATAGAACAAAGTGTTCTTGCAGTGAAGAAGTACTTGAGTGGAGGCTCAATGTCCATCTGCTGCCTTAATACTGAACCTATAAATATGTGTACATAAATCTATCTCCCCATTATATATATATACATATTTACCTATGTAAATGCCTGTATTTAGACCTCTAAAAATGCCTTTTGCCTCCTATTTATTTCCATTATTTCCTTTAACTTCCCTCTTGTCCCACTATCAAGCTCAACCTTCATTCAGGTTTGAATAATTTCTCTCAGTTACCCAACCCTTGACCAATCCCTACCAAGCCTCTCACATTCTCTTGCCACTGATTTTGGATCACTTGTTGTTTCCTTGTCCTTGCATTGGTCAACACCACCTCCTTCCCCCCACCTGCCCCTCTCCCATATCCCCCGAGAACCACCAGTCCCATCATTTTCTCCTTCAGACTGATCATCCAGTAGGATGAGAGTTCCTACAAGTATAATAATATATTCTAAAAAGCAAATAAGACATAGCAAGTGACAAAGGAAAATGAAATTAGGACTATAACAACAAAAACAATATCCAGAAATTATATATAAATAAATTAAAATAATAATTAAAAAGCAAAACCTGTAAATAGTTCAAGTTCTGTTTGTTGACCTCAAGGAGCGACCTCCAGTCGAGTCTGATGGAGTGCCATGCCCTGACCCCCAAACTCTATCCTTGGCACTCTCTGAAGACCTCCATGCTCTGCTCCCTCAAACGCTGTACTGCATGCACACCCTTAGTGTTTTCTTCTGTGTGGTAGGGTCAGAGCATCTGCAATCCTACACTGTGTCTCCACCATTGTCCCCCATAGGGCCTTGGGTCAACAAGGGACTTCATGTCTGATAGTGGAGCTGGTCATCTGGTCTTCTCTGTGTCTTGGCTGTTCTGAGTGGGGAGATTGTCCTCAAGGTTTGGTGGGCCAGCACGTGCTCCACTCTTTCTTCCTCCCCCTTCATTTGCTCCCATGTGCTCTTGTCAGACATGTCCCTTTCCCTTGAGCTTCAGTGCTATCCTCTAAAGTGAATTTTTATGAGGGAGAGGAGTGGCTGAGATTGGGGCCGGGCTCTCAGACCCCTCCACTGGCTCCCTGCTCCATGCCGTCAGACTGTATTCACATCCTGGAACACCAAGTTTAAGTCCAGTCCCTCTTTCCCTGTGGAGATTTGCCCTCCCCTTGGGTGAGTTAGTACCCTGTTCCCCTACTACATGTTGCTATATTCTACCCCCACCCCCCCATCCCTTCTTTTTAGTTGGCTACCATAGGTAGACCTGGACTTGGTCTGGTGCCTGTCAAATTACCTGACCCTCACCCCATTAATTTTCATATATAGTAGCCTTTTCCCTATGCCCCTCTTGCATTTGGGGGGGGGGGCATCACTGCCCTCTGGTGGTCATGGGAACTACCCAGCCTTGCTCCTGAGAGCTGCTGCTGGATTTGAACCGCCAAGCCAGTGGGCCGCAGTCCTGCACTCAACCACTTACACCACCGGGGCTCAGCCTGCACTTTTGTTTTAATCTTACTTCAGTAGACTCATGTTGTACTTGTCCTTTTACATTTGGCTTACTTCACTTAGCTTTCCTCCAGTTCTTCCCATGTGGCAATATGCTTCATGTGTTCACTGATTTTCAGTGGTGCATAGTATTTCATTGTATGTATGTACCAAAGTTTTTTAATCCATTTGTCTTTTGATGGAAATTTGGGCTGTTTCCAACTCCTTGCAATTGTAAATTGTGCCGCAATGTACATTGGAGCACAGATGTCCGGTCATATTTGGGTTTTTTTGCCTCTTCTGGGTGTATGCCCAGTAGGGGGATGGCTAGGTTACATAGTAGCTCAATTTCCATCTGTTTTACAAATCACCAAATCAATTTCCATAGAGGCTGTACATACCTTCAGGTCCACCAGCAGTGGATCAGAGTTCCTGTTTTCCCACAGTCCCCCCAACACTTGTTGCTTCCTGATTTTTTGAATTGGGCTATCTTTAAGGGCTAGGTGGTATCTCATAGTTGTTTTAATTTGCATTTCTCTTATGGCTAAGGATCTGGAACATTTTCTCATATGTTTATTGGCCACTTGGATTTCTCCTCCTGTGAAACTTCTGTTCAGGTCTTTTGCCCATCTCCTCAGTGGGCAATTAGTTTTTCTCTTATAGTAAGCTTACAAAGTATTGTAGATTTTAGTAATAAGACCTATGTCTTATATGTCATTACTAAAGATATTTTTCCAGTAGGTGGGATCTCATTACTCTCTTGCTGAATCTTTTCAATGTTTACAGGTGATTTATCTTCAGTATATCCCACTTATCAATTTGTGACGCCTCTGTATTTGTATCCTTCCCTATTTCCACTAGCCTATATATTTCCTATGTCGAGGTTATCATGTTTGCCACAATTCCATCACTAATGGCCCTTATTGTTTGGGGTTTTACCTCAAGGTTTGTGATCTACCATGAATTTATTTTTGTGCACTGAGTGATATAAGGGTCTTGCTTCATTTTTCCATCCATTTTTTCCAGCACCATTTATTGAAGAGGCATCTGCTTTCCATTTGATATTTTGGGGGGCCCTTATCAAAAATCAGTTGTCTGTATGCTGATGTTTTTATTTCTGGGTCTTTAGCTCTTTTCCATTGGTCGGAATATCTGTCATTATACGAGGACCACACTGTTTTGACCACTATGGCTGTATTAATGCTTGCTAAAGTCTAGTAAACCAAGCCCTCCCACTTTGTCCTTCTTGAGTTTTCTGCTAATTCTGGGCTTCTTCCCTCTCCATATGAAGTTGGTAATCAGTTTTTTCAATTCTTTGAGGAAGGATGGCGGTATTTGTATCAGCATAGCATTGAACTTATATAGTGACTGGCTCCCTTTCAGAAGGTTGGCCAAGCTTCTCGCCTTTCCAGGCAGGATAAGTCAGGACTGAAGGCAAGGGAGGGAGGGGCGGAAACACGTCGCACCAACATCACCAGATGGTGTAAGGCAAATCTACCCAGGAACAGAGCGTGAGATCGAAAACCAAGCCAACACTGGTTGCCTCAGTGTTCCTGGCTCACTCAGGCACTGACCTTTGTGTTTGTGATAAAAATGCAACTATCTCCACCCCACTAAAGCGGTATTATGAGGCACCATGTGGAAGCACGCACCCAGAGCAAGCCAGCTCGTCGGTTACGTGCTGCGCGCTCCGCCAAGGACACCCACTTCCTTGAGGGCAGGGCCCTCGCCCTTTCTGTATGCAGTGGTTTCCCAGGAGGTGAAGAAAGGGCTGTCTTGGGCTGGGAACCCTTGAGGCTGGGACAGAGAGGACAGAGAAGTTTACCTGGCCCAAACGCCAAACTCAAGGGAAAGGAAGTTCGGCTCAGAAACGAGGATGTCGCAGCTCATTTTACACAGACAGCAAATGATCTCCGTGGGCAGGTTTGTTTTGCTTTCCTGTCGCTGGTGCCGGGAGAGGAGTAGGGCAGGAAGTGGGGTTCTCTCTGGCATCAGCCAGGACATGTTTCTCACTCTCAAGTTCCTTTCGAGGTCTACCGCTCTCACAAGTCTACCACGGGCAATGAGGAGTGGTGTCTGTGCCTTGACTGAATTCTCACTTGGCATGCAAAAGACAGCCGTTGGAGTCCTGGACAATTCACCTCATGTCCAGCTACTACCTGCTACTACCGGAGGCTTGTGTGTTGATGGTGGGAAAGTTTCAGCAGAGCTTCAAGGCTAAGAGAGGACTAGAAAGTAAGGAATGGCTGGAAATCAGCTAATGAGGGACCTATAGGATCCCTCACAGGGCTCAGAACCCGTGTGCAGAGGTTTTCTGGGGCCAGGGGCCAGCTCAGCAGCACCAAACACCACCTCCACCACCACTGGAGGAAGAGTTGGGCAGGAGGGAGGACACTGACTCTTGCTGTATGAATATCCTTCCTGTTTTGCAGGATGTGAGCGTATCTTCACACCCTTCAAGGTTACCACTCCAGGACTCTATCCCGGCTTGAGTCCACTGATTTATACACTCCAGCTTTATTTCAGGAGACCTGTGTTAGTCCAGGTAGACTAGAGAAACAAATTCAGAGAGACTCATATGTGTATAAGAAAGAGCTTCACATACAAGAGCAACTGAATACTAAGAAAATATCCTAGCCCAGTCCAGATGAAGTCCATAAGTCTGATATTAACCCATATGTCCGATACCAATCTATAAGTCCTCTTCTGACTCATGAAACACATTCAAAGATACCAAATGCAGGAAGATCACAATCCAGTGGGTGGAAAGTCTTGTGGATCAAATGACGGTATAAGCTGTCCAGCACTGGTAGGTGTCTCTACGTGACTCCTCCAGCTCAGGGCACTAGCACAGTTCCATGTGACTTGTCAGCTACAATGTCTCTCAGGGAGTGAGCATGTAAGCTCCCTCCAATGAGCTATTTATCTCCTTAGTGCCTCCAAATGATATCACCAAGTTGTGACCTGATTGATAGGTCAAACTCCACCTCTTTACTGGTAAGTCTGTGTGTCAGTCCGGGTAGACTAGAGGAACAAATTTCATAGACACATATATAGATAAAAGGAAAAGTTTTATATACAAGAGGAACAGGACATTGAGAAAACATCCCAGCCTAGGCCAGTTCAAAGTCATAAGTCTGATATTAACCCTTATGCCCGAAATCAGTCTATAAAGTCTCCTTCCGACTCATGAAGTCACAGGTGAGTGGGTGCAGAGTCCCGGCGCTGACAGGGGTCTCCACATGGCTCCTCGCTTCCAGGGCTCAGGGTCCATCAACAGCATCCAGTGGTGGCAGAAGCAACTCATTGCTGGCAGAGGTATCCATGTGGCCACCCCAGCTTCAGAGGTCTGGCTCCATCAGGGCAAAGCCATGTGGTCTCTCCGCCGGTTCCTCCAGTTTCTCTGGCACTGCCATCTTGTCTTGTCCATGATTCATCGTCTCTGAGACTAACTCCCAACAACTGGGGAAGATAGCTTCTCATGTTCACGAGGGAAATATCGCAATATTTCCCAGAAGTCTCAGGAGAAAGCCATGCCCACATAGAGGTCTCACTGGCTACTCAGTGGCTATCTCCAGATTAATAGGCTAGACCTCACCCCTTCATTTCAATCATAAAATTAACATAAACCCATGACTGCCACAATCTGAAATTGACAATAGGTTATGTAACTGCCAGAAGACTTGATTTCCAGATTTCATAGGCAAATCTAAATAGACAGGATGAAGATGGGAAGCAAGCCAGGAGGGGGTTGCAAAGCTGACTTTGAATTTCTACTTGGAATTTACCACTTTTAGGATTTACTACAACTTTGTCCAAACTCTCTGGACTTCAGTGTCCTCATCTGTCAAATGGGGGTGTGCTGTCCCATAGACCTATGATAAAGAACAGGTGAGACAATGTGTGTACAATGTTTAGCATGGAACCTGGTTTGCTGTAAGTGCTCACTTGATGCCAGCTCGCTCTCTCTTTTTAAATCATTTCATTGGTGGCTCTTACAGCTCTTATCACAATCCATACATTCATCCACTGTGTCAAGCACATTTGCACATATGCCACCATAATTTTCAAAGCATTCTTTTCCCACTTGAACTCCTGACATCAGCTCCCCATTTCTTACCCCTCCCTCTCCCATCCACCCTACCTCACGAACCCTTGATAAACTATAGATTATTATTTCCATATCTTACATTGCCCTCAATCACTCCTCTCTCATGTTTCAGTTAATTGTCTCCCTGGGAGAAAGTTCTAGATTGATCCTTGTGATCAATTTGCCATCATCATTTTCAAAACAATTTCTACTTGAGCCCTTGGTATCAGTTCATTGCCCCTCCTTCCCCCTCCACCATCAATCCTTGATGATTTATATATATATATATATATATATATATATATGCATATATATGTGTGTGTATATAT
>PVJH01028731.1:0-27034 GCA_004026705.1 Nesogale talazaci
TTTTTTGGCATCACTGCTCTCCGGTGGTGGGAGTAGGAGGCCCAGCCCCACTGCTGGAATTGAAATTCTGTCCCAGTGGGCCGCAGTCCCGTGCACAACCACTACGCCACCGGGGCTCAGCCCTTGATCATCTCTTTTAATTGAGACATTTAGGCAAATTTTTTTTTGTTGTTGCAATTGCTGGTATGTTTAAGATTTAAATCTGTAATTTTGCTGTTTTCTATTTTATTTGCTTGCTTTTTTGGGTTTCTCTTATTTCTGTTACCTTTTGGCGTGTGTATATATCTATATATATAGATAGATATATACACACACACACACACACACACTATATACACACACACACACGGGGGCATCACTGCCCTCTGGTGGTGGGAGTAGGAGGCCCAGCCTTTGCTCCTGTGGAGCTGCTGCTGGAATTGAACCTCCATCCCAGTGGGCCACAGTCCTGTGCACAACCACTACGCCACCAGGGCTCAGCCCCTGGAGTATATTTTTTATGATCTTTTTTATACCTACGCTTTTGCTGTTAGGTATAGAGTTTTGTTTTGCTATTTTAGTGATTGTTTGGGGGTTAACAGCTTTTTGTGGTTCATCGGAATTTTTATTTAAGTGATAATATAGAAGTTTTGTGTAACATAAGAACCTTAATATATTTTTATTTCCCTTTGTGTTATTATAATCCATTCTATATTATACATATTATAAACCCACTGTATATTGCTTAATTATCATCAAAGGAGATTTAAGTAATAAGAAACACTTGTACTTTTGTTTGTAAAATATTTCTTCTAGCATTGCTTAGTTATTTTTGCACATCCATCTCTTCCCTCGGCTGACGGCCACTTTCACATTTTCTGTGATGCACGTCTGCTGATGCTGATTCTCTCAAGCTTTTGTATGCCTGAGAAAAGTCTATTTTGCGTTCATTTTTGAAACACATTCATACTGGGTAGGGAATTACCAGTTGAAAGACTTTATTATTCTCCTATATTCATGTGCCTTCCAATGTATGAGGCCGTTCTTTAGAATTTTCTGTTTCTGGTTTTCAGGGAATTTAATTATGGCATTTCTCTGTGGGGATCTTTTCCTTTTCCTTTTGGTACTTGAGGGTCTGCTCAAGTTCTTGGATTTGTGGGTTTACAGTTTCCATAAAAGTTAGAAAATTGGTCCTTATCATTTCAGATTATTTTGCCACTATATTTTTGGGATTTCAGTTTTATGCTTAATTTGACCACTTCATTGTCTTACTGCTCGATGATATTAAAAAAAAACTCTCTGTGTTTTGTTCTGGATATTTCTATTGGTATGACTTGAAAATTTCTTCTGCAATATTTAATATGCCATGAATATCATTTAGAGTGCACTTCCTATGATAAAATGTAGTGTGCCTCTCTAGAAGTTAGATGAACTCTTTTAAATATGGGGATTGGAGTGATATCAAATGCAAAATGATCAACATTAATTTATGTTATTGGAAAAACTAACTTCTTTTACTGATAGAAATAAGGAATTTACTCTTCTCAAATTATCTTCAAAAACTACTCTTAGTATAAACTCTTGAAATCATATGAATGAAACATAAGAATGTTTGAGCTGACAAGGATGTGATACTATTTCAATCATTTAAACTACAACCATCACAAAATGAACTCACTGATGTTCTCAAAGGAAGTAATAATACTTTTCATTTCTTGAGGATTTACAGCACTCCAAGAGAAATTAGTTGGTTGTTACCCTTACAACTCTTTTAAAGGTAGGGGAAACAGACTATGTGATGTTAAATAGATTTATCTATTCAAGTACAAGCAGTTGAGATTTAATAAAGTTTGGGCTGTCGAAAGTCCTTGGTATTTTTTTTGCCATCCCTTAATAGAGCTAAGTCACAATACATTTCAGAAAGAGATGAATCAAGGAATTAAACCAAATCAAACAAAAAAATCCAAATTTTCTAAGTATCTGGAAGTCTATGCAATCTACTAAAGTTTCCTGATTGTAATATTTCAGCTTGCAGATTGCCAATGCAGATTATGGAACAAAATAAGAAAGAAAATAAAAAACAAATACAATACTGGTCATATATGTATTGGTTAATGACAAAAAATTTCAAGAAGATAAACTTAGTTTTGCATGGGAATTATACCTTCTATACACAGAATATACATTTGCCATTTTAGGAATGTACTTTTTCTTTGTAAATAGACATGCAAAATATTCAAGTCTGAATAAAACCAAAACTGTTTACCTACCTCTACAGCAGGTACAATGTCTATGCCAACAGTTAGAAATTCTTCAAACTTTAGAAACGGGTTAAAGCAGCTGCCAACATCAAGTAATCTGATCTTTCCTGAGGCTTGTAGCAACCTAAAATACATTTTATTCATCAAAGAAAAATTTAAAGTGTAAGAAAAATTTTAAATATTTGCAAATAAGAGATCAAATAGATTTCATAACTTTTGGACCCCAGGGCCCCCCTAAAATCTAGCAAGAGCCCCAAAGAACTTTTATTTACATGGGCTATGTTTAGCAACAGTTTTCATAATAGAAATCAAAACAGTAAAGTTTAAAAATATTTATTAACTCATTTAAAAAAGCTAATAAACTCATTGTTTGCCGATAAACCATATTTTAAAAACTGAAAGCAGATTTAAAAAAAGTAGTACAAAAGTATAGCTGCTCCCAATAAAATGACTAACAGCAACAACAACAGTATAGCTGCTTTTTATATTTACAAATACCATATACACTCTAGTACAAGCCGACCTTCTACTATGAGCTTTGGTACCTACTTTGACGACAAAAACTGCATAAAATGTGTGCTAAAAAACTCGGCTTCCAGATGAGTTGATACAGTAAAGGCTGTAAAAAGAAAATCTACTGCAGCGGTGAGCTGTATTTGCAGGTCACTTCTAACCCAAATATGGAAACCCTCAGGATGTATTTACTGTTCACGTTACATGCACCTGTGTGATTCCACAGTATCCTTTGGGCATTTAGTTTTCTACACTTGAAATACTTTTCACATTTTAAAATTTCATTTGTTTTTATGAATTACTTGTATCTTTTTTGGTCTATGAGAATTTAGAAATGCTCTCCTAACAAAATAATCTAAATACCTATGATCAAGATAAATGACTAACATGAGGGAACTATAAGGAAATAGAGGAAGGAAATAGACAAGGGGCATTTATAGAGGCCTAAATACAGGCATTAACATAGGTAAACATATTTATATATGACAGAGTAAACAGATTTACATGCACATATTTATAGGCTCAGTAATAAGGCAGCAGATGGACATTGGGTCTCCAGTCAAATACTTCCTCAATGGAAGAACACTTTGTTCTATTAAATTGGCATTTCATGAGGCTCACCTTTCTGACACAATCATTGAAGACAAAAGTGTGCATATGCAATGGTGATGAAGAAAGCCCATGGTGCCCAGTTATCAAAAGATATGGCGCCTGAAGTCTTGAAGGTAAACAAGCAGCCATCCAGCTCAGAAGCAACAAAGCCCACATGGAAGAAGCACATCAGCCTGAGTGACCACAGGTGTCAAAGGGCTCAGGAATCAGGCATCAAAGAACATAGAACCATATCATTAGAGTCACTGAAGACAAATCTATGCATAAACAAATGTGGTGAAGAAAGCTGATGGTGCCTGGCTATCAAAAGATATAGTGTCTGAAGTCTTAAAGGTCATCTAGTTCAGAAGCAAAAAAGCACACTAGCCTGTGTGACCACAAGGTGTCAGAGGGATCAGGTATCAGGCATCAAGGAACTAGACATTTTGTTATTGGAAATGAAAGGCAGTACAGGTTGGGGTCCCAAAGGCCATCTGTTGGTAACAGACTTCTCCTTACAGAGGGGTCGCCGGGAGGAGACAAACTAGTTAGGGTGCAGTGTAGCAATGCTAAATCATGCAACTTTGCTCTAGTTCTTCAATGCTTCTTACTTCCCACTATCATGATCCCAGTTCTACTTTACAAATCCAGCTAGACTAGAGGATATACAATGGTACAGATAGGAAGTGGAAACATAGGGAATCCAGGACAGATGATCCATTAAGAACCAGTGGTGAGAGTGACAATAATGGGAGGGTCGAGGGAAGGTGGGGTAGAAAGGGGGAACCAATTATAAGGAATTATATATAACCTCCTCCCTGGGGTACGGACAATGGGGAGGTGGGTGACAGTGTAAGAAAGATTACTGGTAGTATATGCAAAGATCTCAATAAACACAGAGTATCTTCCCCTGCCAGGGAGGACTCAATGTAAGATACACACACTTTGAAAACAGCAACATAAAAACACCACATATCCAAATGGTAGGAACAGTCATTTGGGGATGGCACAATCATTAAATGTCAAAAATGATACTCAAAATAAAAAATCCGTTATTTGTAACATAAGCAGCTTGCTGGTAAGTGAACATTTCTGTTAATTTGTTAAACAGGTTGTATCTTAAAGGGAGATACAGGACATGATATCCTCTCACACAGGGGAGGAATCTAGTGCTCATGGGAGAATATCTTTGACATTTAATGGAAATCTTTTAAAAGTTAACACAGATTTTGTCTTCATCATGACACAATGAACATAATCCTTGCTCAACAATAGGGATAGTCACCGTGACCATTAATAATCTTTCCCAGATTTATAGGATTTTTTTCCCTCTCTCTGGGTTTCAACCTTCCTAATGCTGCGATCCTTTTAATACAATTCCACAAGTCATGGTGACAGCCCCTCGCCCACTTAACCATAAAATTATCTTCATAACTGCAATTTTGCTACTATTATGAATCAGGTGACCCATGTAAAAGGGTCACTCAACCCTCAAAAGGGTCATGACCCAGAGGTTGAGACCATTGCTCTATAGTAAGTATGCTTATATTTTTCAAATCATTGTCTGTTTTTCTCTGAGAGGCTGGTCTTTTCTCTTACTGTCACATTTGTTACTAGGGTACCTTAACTCTTCATTCTTCTAATTTGAGATTTCTAATCTGCTATGCATTCAAAACAGCCTATGGCAGCACTGTGGACTAAGTTGCAAGCTGCGAGGTTGCAGGTTCAAACCCACCAACTGCTTTGTGGGAGAAAGATGAAGTTCTCTGCTCTTAGAGATTTACAGCCTCAGAAACCCTATATCAAGTTCTATAAGTTGGAATCAACTTGATGGTGGGTTTAGATTTGTTTCCCTTGTATTCTACTTTTCTTTTTTGTGTTGAAAGGTCCTGGTCACAAAGTGTTAGGGACCCCAAAGTGATGCTGACATCATAAATCTTATGCTAGTCATAGAGTTTTCAATTTCAGGTATTATCAGTTAAATGAGTAAAGTCATAACTGAATATGCTGGGCACTACTCTTAATTCCTTCTGAGGGGTAGCATATAAAACAGAAGGAAAGCTACAGAAATAGAGGAAGACAGATGCCATGTGAGGACAGAGGCAGTTGCATCTGTAAGTAGAGAAAAAATTAGAAACCTATCGCTGTCAAGTCCATTCTGACTCATCGTGACCCCTGCGACTGAGTACAGCTGTCACAAGGGTAAAAATTTGCTAGCAGTCATCAGAAAGTAGAGAGAAGAAGAAAACAGTTCTTTCTCACAACTGAGACACTGATTTGGATTTCTAGACCCTAGAACTGTGAGAGGTTAAATTTCTGTTCCTTAAAGTCACTTCTTTTGTGGTGCTTTGTTATTGCAGCTCTGAGAAACACGCACATGACAAATGCTGAGTTGGTCTTATTTTCACTCAGTAAATACAAATTGTTTTCAACTTGATATGTTGTCATGCATTAATTAGGGTAGGATTGCACATATTAGGTGTATTTTGCTCAATGTCTACAATGTATTCTGGGGTGTTAAGTGAATACCGTAGTAACACGGTAGGGGAACCCACTCATGGTTATCCCTCAGAGCAGTGGAAGCAGCAGAGGTGGGTGGTGGGTGGGGAGCAACAGAGTGAATCCCATATATTATTCAGCAGCCTGAATCACATGGGCAGCCTGCCCCTGCAGCAACCACCAGACCCCTGCCACCCATGCCTGCTCATTGGACAAAGCTGGATGCAGAGATACTTAAATATACCCTCATCTAAATGCACCCATCCAGTGGGGTAAGTCTGCGTTTGGGGTCTTGAAAATCATTAGTGGGAAATAATAAAAAGGAAAGATACTTTCCCATCTGGAAACATAAACAGAACTTTGGGGACCATGAACATATATACAATTGGACAATGACCACATGGATAATGAGTGAAGCATGTCTCTAGCGTACAGAAAAATCAAAATCCACTGTTACTGAGTCCAGTCTAAGCCAACGCAACCCACATGACAGCAGGCAGCCTCATCTTTGCCCCAAAGAGGGACTGACTCTGAACCTCTTGTTGACCTTGTTAATTCCAGAGCACTAGGGCTCCTTGGACAGGTATTACATAAAGATAAGAGACTAGCATGGTTTTCTCAAGATAGAAAGTCTCATTTTTTTTTAAGAAAAATCTTTCTTCGAGTGGTCTCTGTCCTAAAATATACATTCGCGCTTTTCTCTTTGAAATCATCCACAATGTTTTCATCTGTTGTGTTTATGGCTCCATTCAATCCCAAGCATTTTCAGTACCAACATGTTGTTTTATGGTACACAGAGTTAAAAAGGGGTTAAAAGAAAACAGGTTAAAGAGAGTCCTGTTATTTTCTCTTTCCAAACTCAAGCATCTCTGTTAGTTTGACTTATTTATGAGGTGTGCATTCCTGCTAATTTTGGTGAAAATGAATTTTAAGCTCATTTCTAAAAGACCTATCTACTTTTCTTGGGGTCCTGCATATGGAAAGAGCTCGGGAGCACAGGCTGGTAAAATGAGCGAGTCAAGCCACCAGCTGCTCCTCAGGAGGAAGATAAGGCTTTCTGCTCCTATAAAGATTTACCGCCTCGGACCATGCCCTACATGGTCTCTCGGAGTCAGAATCGACGTGATGGCAGGGAGTTTGGTTTTGTTTGGTCTCAAATGGAAGAGCACTACACTAGGCTCTAGAAATATGGCAGGACTTAATACAGGCCCTATATCTATCTATCGATCCTTATAGAGCTCTACAATCCAGTGCGATGGTTTGGAAAATCATTAAGTGTTAGGAAGATTATAATACCCTGGGCCAGTTACAAAGTGAAAGACTACTACTTTTTAGACTCTTTCATGGCTTGCAGATAGCAATGAATGAAAATCCTGTCAGGCTTTCTTGGTTTCCAAAATGACTCCTACATTTGAAATTTTGTATTCAATGTATATTTAAAACATAAAGTACACAGATCTTAGGAGGAATAGATTTTTTCCACTTAATGCAAAAACACTTTGCCCAAATGAGTGAACAGATTGTCTAAGGTAGGTCAGTCCCTTCTAAAAAGCTTGACTATTCCACAATAACATTGACAGCTTAAGAACACCAGGTTGTAGCTTTTATTGTGACCACAATGACTGCTGGCTTACATTAGAACAATTAGAGATAACAGTTACTTGGGGTGTAAAAAGCCCACTGTTTTGGAGATCGGAGGTATAATAGTATCTAGCTGGTTAAGGCTGTAAGTCAATTTCAAAGGAAGTTGCTATCTGAAGATCTTATCTCTTCTCTGTTCAAGTTCTCAAGGCCCCACTCTTACATCATGTCATTCTTCAGCAGTAAGCAATTACCCACAACATTTCTAGATAAGATTATTTCCATATTTTTTCTTTCATTCACTCAAATATAAACTGAATACAAAGTTCCAGGAATCCATAGGTGCTAAGGATATGGCGAGAAGCAAGACCAACTAGTGCCCTCAAATGATAGGACTGAAATTCAGGTAAACTGCTCTGCAAATAAGGTATTTTAGAAATTATTTTTACATGCCGCTCTATAAAAAGCTGAGCTAAGAGAAAATGGAAAATACCCACATGATATGAAGTGTCTAGTAAGCACTACACGATTAGTATCACCTAATAATCTGAGAGAATTACATGGGAATCAAATTATCTTCATTCACATAGTTATCTAGCACTAAGGAGTTAGCTATTATTGGCTAAGAAGAAAACAATCGGTTTAGAATGTGTTATAAAATTTTGTGCACGGAAACAGTTCAAAATTGGGTGCAACACTGAGACTAATCAAAAGAAACTGGCTCTGCCTTTGGCAGCTCCACAGCAACACCCTCTCCCGAGGCCAAAGCAGCGCAGAGGCTGGGAGAGTGCCAGGGAAGGAAGGCGCAGGCGAGCTCCAGCGGCTGCTGCCTGTGAAACAGGAGGTCAGGGAGGGAATGGGCTGCAACCCAACAAGAGGCTGCTTATTGATGAGAGGGTTGCAGCTCCTATGATCCCTCTTTAAATAGCAGCTGCCCTACAAACGTCGTGGTAGGTTTAGAAAGCCAAAAGATGCTGACTGTTCTCCACTGAAGATCCTCTCCAGACCTGACTACCAGATCTCAGAAGAGTTCTTTTTCTTCTCTCTTTTACAATTAACAGCAATGCTAGAATCTTTGCAGACTTTCCCCCTTTTCTTCCCGTTTTAACATGTTCTTAAACAATGTTGCAACTACACATTCTCAGAAGAGTAAGACTGTATTGCAAAGTGGGGAAACAAATACCAGGAGGAGGTGTTCAGAAAGTACAGTTCTTGCCTCCCACCACAGATATTGCAGTCATTATTTGACATACATAACTGGCAAATAAAAATAATGTCAGGAATAAAGAAACTTAGTTCTTATTCTTAAAGCAATTGCTAATGAAAGAAATGAGTTTTAACACCTTTCCTTTTCATACTCACTAGGCATGTTATGAATTCATAGCTGCCTGAGAGGCTCAATGGATTAGGTGTTGAGCGACTAATCAAAAGGGCAGTGCTTAGAACCCACAGTCGCTTGGCAGGAGAAAAATGAGGCTGTATGTTTCTGTAAAAATTTTCACCCAACATAAAGGTGGGGGAAGGGAGACATGAGTCAGTGTAAGATAAGAATAAATAATAATTTACAAATTATCAAGGCTTCATGAGGGAGGGGGGAAAGAGAGGAGCTGATACCAAGGGCTCAAGTAGAAAGAAAATGTTTTTAGAATGATGATGACAACATACGTACAAATGTGCTTGATACAATGGATGTATGTATGGATTGTGATATGACACCCTGATAAAATGATAAAAAAGATATTAAATAAAAAGTCACAATGGAAACACAAAAATAAAGTTTTAAAACACAACAACAAAAACAAAAAGATTTTCAGCCTTGGAAATCGTAAGGAGCAGTTCTACATTGTCCTAAGAATAGCATTCCAAAACACTGGAATTGACTCAATGATGGTGACTTTAGCTTTGGATTTGGACATGTAATTGAAAAGCAAAAATTCAATTCTAAAAATTTAATTATAAAAATTACAGAGCAAGCACAACAGCCAGTGTGGCCACACGGTGGTAAAAGGTCTAGGCAATAGACATCAAATGGGGGGGGGGGGCGCGGCGGGAGAGAAACACATATCAATGTGTTCATATACTCCCAAGGTGCCCACTGAGGACATGTGGGAGCGTGAGCAAGAGGGGTGAAGAAAGCTGATGGTGCCCAGCTATCAAAAGATATAGCATCTGGGGTCTTAAAGGCTTGAGCATAAACAAGCAGCCATCTAGCTCAGGAGCAACAAAACCCACCATAAGAGCAGCTCACTTGCTTGTGAGATCATGAGGTGCTGAAACTACCAGGCAGCAGGCATCAAAGAACAAAAAATCAAAATCAATGGACCAATTAACTCCCGATATCACTGAAGACAAATGGGTACAGAGGCAAACAAAAAGATGGTGCCCAGCTACCAAATGACTGAATGTCTAGAGTCTCAAAGACTTGAAGATAACTGAGTTGCTATTCAGCATGGAGACAGCAAAGTCCACAGGGAAGAAGCACACCATCAAGTGTGATCAAGAGGGCCCAAAGGGAGCAGATGTCGAGCATCAAAGAACAGGAATCACTTCATTACGAGTGAGGGGAGGGGCAGGGTGGGGACCTAAGACCCACTGGTGGGTAATTGGCCACCCCCTTACAGGGGAGCCACAGGACAGAGACAGACTAGTCAGAGTGCAGCCAGGCAGTGATGATGCACACAAGTTTCCTCTAGTTCCTGAGGTCTCCCTACCCCCAACCATCATGGTCCCAACTCTACCTTGCACATCCGGATGGACTGGAGAAGGTACACTAGTGGAGAGGGGGGCTGGAGATATGGGGAAATCAGGATGGCTGAGTCCCCTTGGGCCGGTGGTTCGAATGGAACTACTGGATGGGTGGAGAGAAGATGGGGTAGAGACAGAACCCACTACAAGGATCTACATGTGACCTATCTGGAGGACGGGCATGGGGGAGTGGGCTGAGGAAGGTGTTGGGCAGGGTAACATGACAGAATGATAATAATTTGTAAAGTATTGAGGGTGGATGGGAGAGAGAGAGCAGGAGAACAGGGGATGGGTTGGAAGAACCGACACCAGGGGCTGGGGGAAAGGGCAGATATTTGGAGAATGATGACGGCAGTGGATGTGTGAGGGTTCTTGTCACAGTAAGTTTATTTATGTATTGGAAAAATGATGTATGAGCCCCCAATAAAATGATTTTTAATTAAAAAAATTGCAGAGCATGTATAATATGTACTAAAAATTGAGTCACTAATTCTATTTAAAGCAGAAGGTATAGTCAAAGATTTTCTTTAATTATTTTAAAAGACAAGGAAATAAAAGTTCTTTTATAGCTACCCAATTTTCATATGAACCCATTTAAAGCAAAGATTCCCCTGCAATCTTCATGCATGAAAGTGAACTACCTATGTACAACTGCCTGCATTTAATGGGTAAATGCCACACAGAGTACTGAGATTTTGAATGAAATCAATTTGTTTTCACATCTCCCTTATTATAGTAATATGACTTTGTGTGTGTCAAAAGCATTTTGAATAGTGATCCTGGGTGAATATATAATAAAACATGGTATAATGATTCTGAAAGCACTTACAGAAAATCCAATTTTAATAAAATCAAAATACAATTAAAGTTGGTAAGTTTTAATCCTAAATGTTAACAATTAAAGGCAAAACACAGAAAATTACAACTTTGCTCCAGAACACTTTCTACTTGGAAACAACTGCTTTTACCCTGAAGTATTCATGACTTGCTGTGCCGCTGACTCCATTCTGACTCTCAAGGCCAGCAACCCTCAAGGCCAGATCAGAACTGCCTTATAGAGAGGGTTTCTGACTAAAAGTGACGAAACACCACCCACTGCTGTTGCGTTTCCTAATGTACCCATGAATCGTTTATCATTAAATAAGCGTGAACTGTGTTTGTTGTCAAATTGATTCCAACTCATAATGGCCTTAAAGGACTGGGTAGAACGATCCCACAGGGTTCCCTATTAAAAAACCAAACCCATGACCACAGAACTTCCCACACAGACCCTAACATCTTCAGTTCCCGGCCTTTAGCAAATCGCTACACTACTCTTTCTCCCGGCAGTGGATTAATTCCTAATTCTTCACATTTTAAATCATTGTTGAGTGTTTCAAGTTAATACAATTTTTATTCTACAGATTTACATGCACAAAATAAAATGTATGCCACCGTTACGTGAGTAAAACTCTTGAGACTTACATAGAGAACCAGTCTTGGAAACTTACTCTTGTTCTACAGTTCGCTAGGAGTGGGCATAAACTAGATGGCTGTGAGAGAAGAGTAATGATATGCCAGATAAATGTAGTTCTGGAAATTCCTTCAAACTCAACTTATCCCAAACTATTAATTGCCTTCCCACTCTTTAAACACTTTTCAAAAAAACAAAAACAAACCCAAACAAAGCACTTTTCAGATTCTACCAGAAAGACCACTTAGTCCATAAAGCAAGGGCTACAGTTACTACTAACTTGACTCTTCCACAACATCGTCTTTTAACGTTGTCATGTTTCTTATACTCATTTCTCTCTGCCTCTCTCACCCTGGGTCACTTCCTACAACTGACCTCTCTGCAATAATCCATGGCAGATACAGGACCTCCCCTAAAAATATAATCCTTTTCTCAAGAACTTCAGGCAACCTTCTCATTTTCTAAAGGAACAAAGGAAGAAGAAAGACCTTTTTATCACCGAAGACACAAGTCAACTGTTCTAGTCACTATTTCTGAAAACACAATGTACTTACACATCTTTGTTAATCTTTCTCTTCTCGCATTAAACCCTCTCTCCTCTTCCCCACTCATCCTTCAAAGCTCAACAAAAGCATCAGTTCTATGAAAGTCATTAAATCTCCCTGCAAAAAAAGACCATTAATTCCTTTTCCACAGATATCCCTTATATTCCTAAACAATCTCATCTGAGCTTTAAATCACCATTTAAGCTCACTAGCCATCACGTGCTAGATCACAAATCAATAGGGCTTGATTCCTAATTCTCCCACGTTCCCTTTTGATTATCACAAAAAGAAGAGGGAGCATAAACGAGTTAAGAGTTATGCTCTATTTTTGTAACCTTTTATACTGCGATAATAATGCTTCTTGAATTCAAGAAATTAACAAGCACTTCTTGAGGGTGTTGTACGTGTTAACACCATGTGAGGAGCTGACTTAGCCACAAAGCACATGGGAAGCTTATCCTCAGTTTACTCTGGGTCTAAAGGAAAGAACTACACGAAGTAAGTACAGTATGATAGAGGAGGAACTTTACAATCTTTGGTCGCAGAATCTTTCCTTTCCACACTTAAAAACAAGTAAGGGTCCTAAAACCTTTCTTCATGTGTACTTCAGGTATTTATTTTACCATACTGGACTTTACTGAGAATTTACAAATTCTAAATTCATCCTAAAAGCAACAATAAAACTATGATAGGCTAACATAAGATTTTTTTAAAGAAGTGCTATTTTCTAAAACAAAACAAAAAATAGTGAAACGTGTGGTGTTAGCTTAGTTTTGCAAATCACTGAGCCTAGCTAAACAGAAATGGTGGATAGCCAAAACGCCTTGGTATGTTGAAGTGCTTTTGATGTATTTTCACAGTCTATTAAAAAGGCAACTCCAAGAGATCAGATTTAGTACAATTAGTCATTTTAATAGATTCATGTATGACATTCTAGCGTGACACTGCCTTCCTCCCTTTAATTGTTAAATTTATGGTAAAGAATATATAATATTATTAGTATAGTCTGATGCCTTGATCTTTGCTAGTGTGCCAAGGTTAGTTTTATCTAACCTTACATTAGAACCTTCAGTACATATGGAACACTGTTAAAACAACAGGTAACATCTTAGTTTCAGTGATGAAAACACTTGGAATTCATAGACTCCCTCTGAAAGAATGTCAAGACTGAAGACCTGCTATTTCAGATGAGTGGGTAATATTTTTTTTTTTAGTATGTAATACTTGGATGGTTTGTAGGCATAAATAAAATTCTTGTTGAAGCTGTTTAAATGTTTAAGTAAGTATCTAAGAAGGAACAGGAAATTATCTAAGGGAAGGTGATGAGCGATGAGTTTTAAGAGAGTATTCTAAGCAGAAAGAAAAACACCAGGTGTCATAGCTATCCAATGCTAGTATGTAACAGAAATACCACAAGTGGGTGGCTCTCACAAACACATTTATTCTCTCACAGCTCTGGATACCAGACGTACAAATGTGTAATGCTGGCTCTAAGGTAGCAATATTTTTTGACTCACATTCAATATATCATTATAGATGTCTGAGTCATGTTATTTTTCTCATGGAGATTACTCAAATGATGTTTTTAGTTTGTATAATTATCACTTCCATTCTCAACATCCAGCACTATGGGTCATCATCAGAAAGCTTAGCATTTCATGGTTTCAACTTATAGTTCTGGTATTTTTTTAATAGCTAGAAGAGTATAAACTATTAACTTTACCTTTTTTTTCTAGAAGAGGAAGAGGCTATTAGACAATTGCCCACGGTCATTCTCTGACTTAATGCTAATGTTAAAAAGGAACCATCTTCCCAGCTTTTTAGGAAGAACTGAGAAACACCTTTTATTTGGACCCTGCATATTGTTCACATTTTTGGAACAGTAATAAGCCTGTCAAGATATCTCTCAAAAATCAGAACACATAGTTTCAGAAGGCCTCCAGATCTTGACAGTAAGATTTTTTAAGTTTCTAGATTTGACACTTTATAATCACAAAAAACCATGTATAAGGCTGAAAACATTAAGAGAAATTTTTTTCTTATTAACATTTCAGCAAAATAAGTGGAGTGTTTAATTTTTCAGATTCAACTTCCTATTTGCATATATACAATGACCACTAGAAAGTGAATTTCTTTTCTTTCTTTTTTTTTTTTTGAAAGTGAATTTCAAACTGGTTCAAATTACTTTTTTGAACTGGCCCTCTGTTTTACATATTACCTATCATCATGTATGACATCTCTCTCTGTCACAGACTTTCTATGAGTATGTTCAATATCTTACATTCTACAGCACAATGGACAGGTGAAACCTGGATTGCTAGTGACAATCTAATATCGTTTTTCTTGCCTTCCCATCCCATTTATTAAGGAAACAGTAAGAAAAGATACAATGTACGAAAGACACCACCAACCATCCTTTTACATCCTTTCTACCTCTCCCCACTCCAGTCCCAAAATGGCGTCCTTATCAGTTTACATTTTGTGGTCCTTTGAGTGGGAGTATCAAGGGGGAGGGAGCTGGATGAGCAAAAGGCCTGATTTCTGGCCCCCTCAAAGTCCCAGGACGACTCTTTACATGGTGGACTCAGTACAAAAGCAGCGGTGCAGTGGTCCAGATCAGACGCGTAGTAGCAAAACAAGGCCACTAGCTATTCTGTGGGAGAAAGAGGTGGCCTTCTGCTACTGTGCAGATTTACAACCGTGGAAATTCTCTGTCCTACAAGCCCACTGTCAGTTGGATGAGACTTGATGGTAGTGTTCCACAGGATCTGTTCCACAGGATCACTGTGAATTTGAATCAAATTGATGGCCGTGAGTGTTTTTATTTTTACTGTCTATCTTCCCTTCCTTTCATCCACCACTATGCAGATGTCTATAGTCTAAGCTTCTCTTTCAATAATGATCATTATAAAGCAATATCTTGATTATTTTCAGAGCTCATATAAATTGATAAATACAAATATACTGATTTGAGAGTGGCTAACGGGATGTGTGAAATCCAGACTTTAAAATCCAGAAAAGAACCCATAACCAATTACTTATGGCCAAAGTAGATTTATGGAGTACTGGTGGTACTGTGGGTTAGGCATTGGGCTGGGACCCAAAACGGTGGTGGTTCACATGCATCATTCTCCATGGAAGAAAGAGGAGTCTACCTGTTTCGTAGAGGTTTAGTCTCAGAAACCCTATCACTCAGGATCACTGAGTTGGAACTGACCCAAGGGCAGTGAGTTTGAGCTTTTGAGCATGGATTTTGGAATGTACAATGATAGTACATGTGCTCTAGTTATGCCATGGAGGTACTAGAATTTCAAATGTCTTCTACTTTCCCTAGTTATATTATTTCCCTTTCTTCTATGTAACATACACTTATCATGCAGCTGCTTAAAATACACATTAATACAATAGGATGCCATTTTATTACATCACATTCATAAAAATTAAAATGCCCAATGCTGGAGAGTTTGGGCCAAATGGCTACTAGAATTGACATACTATTCTGAAAAGTAACACAGCAAGAACCTGCAACCCAGAATAAGAACCATTTATTTATACACCAACCCAGAAATCCACTTTTGGGAACTTATTTTAAAGGCATAAAAATTCAAGTACAAAGAGTAAATGCTGAGATTAAACAATGGGAGAAGCAACCTAAAATTATAGCGAGATCATATGAAACAAGATTCTTTTTATCATATTCTTCTTCTTCAAAAAAGGTGTACCACGTACGTGACTTTGGAGTACTGAGTCTTTGCAGTTCCTACACCGCTGGGATGCCTTAACTCCTCTACTTTGAATTAAGTATTATTTTCTTTTGGAAACTGTCACTTGCCTCGAATGACATCAAACAATGTAGTTTTGGGTGCTTAGAGAAATCACCTACAGTATTTAGCAAAAACCAAAGCAAACAACTTCAACACAATTTGGTCATTATACTTGGAAGCACACTCATTATACTTATTTTAATTGCTAGATATTTTCTTATAGAGATCATAATAAAAAGTAACACTGTCTGGCAACTAAACAAATCCTTCGGGCTGAGCCCTGGTGGCATAGTGGTTGAGTGCGGGACTGCAGCCCGGGGGCTTGGCGGTTCAAATCCAGCACTGGGGAGCACCCACGACCACCAGAGGCAGTGATGCCCACAAAAAACAAAAACAAACAAACAAACAAAAAAAGAAATCCTTCAACTTTTTAAAAACCTTAGATTGTTCTCCATGATTAGTAACTAAAGCATAACTACTTCCTGTAAGGTAGAGGCAATCATTCTCCAATCATGTTTATATCAACAGCAGGATAAACGAAGGTTGCTTCAGATTAAGAAATTTGAGAAAGGCTGGTTTAGTGTCTTTAAGCTACATTTTTTTTTGCCAAACTGCAACATTTCAGACCAAAAGAAGTTTAAAAAGACAGGAAATAAGTACTTAATTTTGATAATCATAAATATTTATGTACAAGACAAACAGAGGGAGGAATATGGATATCCTACCTAAAAATCATTTTTTTTCATATTTCAAAACTAAACCAGAGGCCAGAATTTCTAGTGAAAGGAGAGTGAACAAGCTGGTAAACCAATACCTCAAAAACAATTGCAAAACCACAAAAAGGAGAGAGTGAAAGAAAGAAAAAGATGGTCAAAAACAATGACTTTTTGGCTCAAACCAATAACTTGAGAAGTACTTATTCATGCAAGTTAGCTGACGTTAGGATAATTTCAAGGAGGTCCTCAGTCACCCATACTCAAACTCAGTTGTTGCGAACATTCTACCATGTCAGAACTGGCTTTGCAAAATAGAGAGACTAACCTGATTAGGACAAACAGAGAAAACTCCACGCAGAACCTTATAAATAGAAGTAGCATATTTGGTAACAACCAAAGGGGGAAGGTTTGTGGCTTTGCTAGCTCAGATTGCAGTGTTTGTTCACTGCAGACTAGTTATAAATTTACAAGGAAGGTTCTACAAATGAGAAAGGTAGCAAGGGGCTTGGATAAGCTCTCCACACAGCCATCTTGTAAGTATGCAGGGAGACCTTCCAGAGTCTGAAGAAAGAAAAAAGTGAAGCAAACTGGAAAACTCTCTGAATTTTAAATGCAATTCCCCACCAGCACATAGAAGGCTAAATCAGAAAATATGCTGTTACAGTTCCAATTTACACATGCCTGGGTTTTTCCAAATAAAAAAAGGTTCAAGTATATTTTTGTGATGACTCAGTAGCTATAAGCAAGTTTACTCCTTAGTCCCACCTCCACTTACACCCCCAGAAAGGGGAATTGAAAACATGCAGAGAGGTGAGTCCGGAACGTATTGGGAACTCTGTAAAGGGCAACGCTGAGAGATTTTCTTAAAAAACACAGGGCAATCAGAGAGATTTCTTAGGAAGAAGTTTTAAGACAACTGCAAATTGCGCAGGTGAGAAAAAGGTCTGCAAAGTTGTGTGGAGGAATTGTCTCCTGTCAAGACAATGCCCCATCTGCTCATTCTTCTTCAACAGTAACCAGGGCTGTGGCCTATGAGAATTTCCCTGGAAAGTTGAACATCCCCCCTCCCCCCACTACAGCCCTGATCTTGTTCCTTCTGACTTCTTTTAGTTCTCAAAAGTCAAAGAACATTTAAAAGACACATTATTTAAAGATATAAAAAGTACTATTTTTGTTGTGCTGAAGACAAGAGGGCAGAATTCTTTGGGGAAGGGTTTGGGAGATGGAAGCATTACCTTCAGAAAGGTATAGACTTGATGGAGGCTATGTTGAGAATAAGTAGCTTCTTCAAATTTTGACATTTTTATTTAATAAAAGTTTCTATGATCTTTCTTTCTTTCTTTTTTTGATTTTTCGATGTTCTTTTAAAATTACTCCCATGCACTCATTGCAGAGTGGAAGCCTTGCTGGCTTGCATTGTATGAATACAACTTCTGATCTTTTCTTGTTTGATCCCTAAGTTCCACAACACAAAATTGGCTTAAGAACAACAACAACAAAAAAGGCGATAAAAAATTCTTGAGTATGTGCACATGGTGATGTAGACAATCCATTTTTTCACTGCCCCACCCCCTTTCTTAAAAACTAGTGTTGTAGGGAGGTAGAATTCACAATTAAGTTAAGATGAATTACTAAAAAATACAAGTACTACTCCCATTGTCTTGTTGGGCAAATCCCAAATAAGAATGGTCATGAGTTGAGTTGCTAATGGGCAGATCAGCAGTTCACACTCCTAGGTCGCTTCTAGGGCGAAAGATGAGGATTCCCATGGCTGTGGACAGTGGGTGACCTTGGAAACCCAGAGGGGCAGTTCTACCCTGCCCTACAGGATCACTGGAACAAACTGAACTCAGTGGCAGCAAGAGACTGTGTATTAGAGAGCTTTTAATAGCAGCAAAAATAGAAAGCCATACAATAACAAACACAAAGAGTGACTTGAAGCAGATAAGAACTCTGAGAAGCGCAAATGTTTGGCTTAAGCAGATTAAAAACTTCAAAGCAGCTTCATAAATATGGTTCAAATCATTTTTTTCCTTCCCTCCCTAAATCATTTTCTAAATTATGTTTTCAAAGGAAAAATATGGTTATTGTGAATCAGCAAATGAGGTCTCTCAATAAAGAAACATTAAAAAAGACTCAGAAGTCCTACAGTTAATAATTTCCTTTTATACCTGTTTTTGATAGAATTATAGGTATAGAATTATAGTTGTAGAATGCTTATTAAGTCATTATGCTTTGTATATTCTATATAACTTGAATAAAGGCAGAAGAGTATGTCTGTGTTTTCAGACGGAGTTAGTCAAAACTAGGTTAATTAATTTAAAAATTAAATTACTTATAACTAACAAAAGTCATTTCAACATGGTTGAAGTCAAATGAACCCCAAAAAAGGATCCCTGGTGGCACTGCGGGTTAAGTATTGGGATGACCCTCAAGCCTGGAGGTTGAAACCCACCAGCCCCTCCTCAGAAAAAAGTTATGGCTGTCTGCCCCTGGAGAGATTGCCCATCTCTGAAACCTAAGGTGTCGTTCTCTGTCCTGCAGGGTTGCCAGGGGTAGGCATGGACTGGATAGCAGTGGGGGCACAGCGGCTCTTACAGCTTTGAATCTCGAGTGGTTTTCAGGCCATTCATTTATTTTTCCTGGTTAACTGTCAGCTTCTATCAAGACTGTTTTTAGAATTTTTCAAATTTAGTATTTTCAAGAGGCTAATAAAATATAATGTAGGAGGATAAACTCATTTTGATACTACTAAAATTAACTGAACACAATAATCATGGAGTTATAAAACATAATTTGTCTCTGTGCACTAAATATATTTTTAACAGACAGATTTTAATTGAAAACAGAAAACTAGAAAATATTTCTAATAATAATAATGGTCCATTTTTTAACTTCCTTATGCTGTCTTCATTAGTGGAGAGTTCATTTACATAAAACCTCTTTTAGATTTGCTATTCTGATTCCCTGTCATAAAAAAGTAATTATTTTACCAATTAAGGAACTTTTCTTCCTTATTTTCAATTAGGATAATCTAAGCTGCAGAATCATTAGTTGCAGAAACCCCTATAAAAATGTGTGCTAGCTTCAGATCCATTCGAAAAACATTCCTAAGGGGCAGCAGACCCAGCCTAACATCTCAGCCTAGAAATAAGCATACTGTCCATAACTTCCTATAACTATCGCACTTTTTACATTAGCAGTTATCCAGGATAATGCTGATAATAAGAAAAAATACCTACTTACTCAGTTATAAATTCAGGGCTTGCACAGCTGAGGCTGGTTAAATGGCCTTCGAGTCTAGAAGACCCGTGCGTCTTTAAGGCTGGAGTGGTCTTGGTGGCGAGGACACCTCTTTTTTCATCCTTTTCAAGTGCTCTTCTCTTTCCGCCATTTTGAAAATATTCTCTGCATACACTAAAAGGCAAAATACAGCTGTGCTTTCAGATGCTGCTTAGGAACATGAAATAAAATGTAAAGGGAGATAGTCAAATGCAAGATCTCTATTTCAAAAATGAGATGGGGATGAGTGTGGTGGCTTTGAGGCACACTCAATGTTCTAATTTACTGTATGCCAAAGGATGGTAACAGATTATGTTTAATAAAGAGACAAATGCTTTTGAACATCTTCTTAACTAAAACTTAAGTTCTTTTGCGAAAGATTATGTATCTAGGAAGGCGATACTGCTTGTTAAGGGGCTGTTCACCCAGTCCTGACTTCACAGCAACTCTACATAAAACAGAACAAAACCTTACCCAGTCTGTGTCATCCATGCAAGGGTTGTATTTGAGTCATGGTTACAGCCATTGTAGTAACCCACCTTTTTGAGGGTTTTCTTTCTTTTTTTATTTTTTCATTGAGCCTCTATTGTACCAAACATGAGGTACTTTGCAAGGGATTGGTCTGTGCTGACAAGAGGTACATAAGCCCAAGTTTAGCCAAGATAAATGTGTTTGTTTTCTGGCAGTCAGTGCTAGTCATTAATTTTGATTCGTAACGAAGGATGAGTCTAAGGGAGCTTTCTGGAGAGGGGCTATGAGAGAGGTGGAGGTGTGCAAATAAAACAAAATTATGACCTATCAAACTATATGTACACCAGAATATGGGTGCTGTATTGCATATATTATATCTCAATACAACTGATTAAAATGTAGCTTTTATCAACTTGGACCTAACAATGAAGTGCTTCAATCATATAACATTTTAGCTAAGGCCCAACAAATGTGAGTGACAAGTTTGCCTACTTTTCTATCAGGTAGAACTACATGCAAGTTCCAAAATTCAACCTATCTTGAGCTGTAAGAATGAATATTTTATCTGGCTCACTTTGATGTTTATCAAGCAACTCAGTGGCAAAATATTTAAAATGCTAAAATTCCAAGTTCTCAAACGAAAATGATGGCCACCCCCACATACCCTCTAAAAAACAATACAGATCATTACAGGAAGCAAATAAAAGCACTTACAGCTAATGACCATGGCTTAACTAGAAACAGAGAATAACATTTCATTTTACATAATCTTGGAAATAAAAATCAGACACCACCTGGGTTGACTCTATAGTCTGTCCATAGCAGAGAGTCAGATGGTGACAGTATAAAAGAGAAAAGAGTCCTGACTCTCACAGGTGGCAGGGTTTGGGAGATGGGGGGGCTAACACCAACTAGGGTTCATCACCAAAAGAAGAGCCCAATATTGAGTGGAGAAATTCTAAGGACTAGGGAATGGTGAATGAGAGAGTTAGCTACCAGGAGGTTAAAAAAAAAAAAAGCATGCGTTGAAAGTTTATGGGAAATATTCACGTACAAATATTAAATAATGAACAAGAAATATGTATTTAAGGAATGCAAGCATAGTTCACTATTAGAAAATTCACTAATTCATTATACTAATACATCTATGGAGAAAATCTATGCAGATTCACCTTCATAGATGCTAAAAATATATTAATAAGAATAAGCACCCTTCTTAAGAAAAGTCAATGAGATAGAAATTGGTGACTACTTCAGCATTAAAAACACATATACAAAGACACCTTACACACTCACTGCCATCGAGTTGATGCTGGTTTAGAGACTAACTCTTTAAGGGAGTAGAGCAAGCCTCATTGTTCTCTGGCACAACAGGGAGTGGTTAAAAGCCCAACAATTAATAGGGCTATAATACATGTATTATCACTGAGTGCAGAACTGAGTACACAACGATGTAGAATATGTTTGAAAGTAGATTAAGGCTCCACAATCTAGCCTCGGGAAAGTGGGGCAACAGGGGAGAGAGCTTAAAAGGTCTTACTTGTTTGCAAATATTCCTAGTCTTGTATGTTAATAAGATTAATTATAAAACACACATGCATCAATTAGATATAAGAGTTTAATGAATACAATAGGAACAGAAAAATATTAATAGATAACACTCATAGAACATAGAACATCATTCAATGTGACTTTCATCTTCCAAAGTTTTCCCCAAAGATTATCTGCCAAAGATGGGCGCTTTCTATTACCATAAAGCTGTATTGTCTCAGGAATCCACAGGAGCAGTTTTGCTTTTGTCTTGTAGAGTCGCTATGAGTCAGAATCAACACAATGGTAGGGACATGGGCGTGAGTTTTTGAGCCAGGCCAGAAAAGCCTGGTGATGTTATCAGGTAAGCATCAACAGGTAACCACAAGTCAGCAGTTCAAGACTACCAGTGACGTTTTCAGCCTTGAAAACCATATGCAGGTTTAACGTGAGTTGGAATGGACTTGATGGCAGTAGGTCTGCTTTGGTGTGGGCTAGCCAGAGTAGGCAGGGGCATAAGCACGCTGACTTGCGTGGGCAGACACTTACTTGGGGTATCAGGGTGTGTTAGTCTGGGTAGACTAGAGGAACAAATTTCATAGGCACACATATAGATATAGGGGAAAGGTTTATATACAAGAGGAACAGGACATTGAGTCCAGTCCAGTTCAAAGTCATAAGTCCGATATTAACTCATATGCCTGAAATCACGCTATAAAGTCTCCTTCTGACTCACAAAGTCACAGGTCAGTGGGTGCAGAGTCCCGGCGCTGTCAGGGGTCTCCACATGGCTCCTCACTTCCAGGGCTCAGGGTCCATCAACAGCAGAAACAACTCATCACTGGCAGAGGTCTCCACGCGGCCGCCCCAGCTTCAGAGGTCTGGCTCCATCAGGGCAAAGCCAGTGGTCTTTCCACCGGCTCCTCCAGCTTCTCGGACGCTGCCATCTTGTCTTGTCTGTGATTCATTGTCTCTCTCACTAACTCCCAACAACTGGGGAAGATAGCTTCTCATCTTCACGAGGGAAATATCACGAGATTTCCAAGAAGTCTCAGGAGAAAGCCATGCCCACATAGAGGCCTCATTGGCTACTCAATGGCTATCTCCAGATTAACAGGCCAGACTCCACCCCGACATTTCAATCATAAAATTAACACAAGCACATGACTGCCACACAGAGCTCCTTGGTCTTCAGTCATACCTTTACTTTCAGAGGGTTCTAGAACCAACCATGTAAGCTTTTCTAATGTGCAACAATACATATACCTCACCAACATAGTTCTTCCTCCAAGGCCTTCATCCCACCAACAAAGTGATGAATTGATCTGCTGCCAAGGATAACTTTGTGACAATTCCACACACACACACACCCCTTCCTTTTAATGTTCTATAACTAAAATGTAACATCTGGGGATAATGTTCCCTGGTTCTTTTGCTAACATACTAAAGTGAATAATTTCCCTTGAGCTGTTTTTCAGAAACCAACAACCCCAATTGGAAGATAACCTTCACAAACCCAGGTTAAAATAACTAATTTAGGGTCCCACATTCTTGCAGACCTGTAAGAACCAACTTATTAAACTCAGAACCACTGCTCTATTGCATCTTATCACTCAACAAATATCAGTAAGTTTAAGTATTAGATGGAAATTACATGTCTCTGAAGGTCCCAATCTGTAAGTTGAAAAATACCCCAAAGACAATTTTGTCCATCCTTATCGAGACCACCTTCCATAGATTAAACTGCTACCTGCTAGCTTGTTGAAGAGTAAAGCCTGCCCTTAGAAAACCAAAAACCAAATGACTGCTATTGAGTTATGCTCATCAATACCAACCATAGAGCACAGGATAGAATAAACGGCCCTTTCTCCCTCAGAGAGGCTGGTGGTTTCAAATTGCTGACTTTGCAGTTAGCAGTGCAACTTGTAACCACTATGCTGCCAGGATTCCTTATGTCACTAGAGGATACTGTCAATTAAATGTCCTAACAAATGCAAATGGGAAGTCTTTCCTAAAAGAAGTCCACAGAGTAGGATTATCCAATGACACCTATGTAATTCTTAATCTTTCCATTTCTAAATGACTCTCCCAAATCCTGCCTATCAGTATTCTTCTAGACATTTACATTTCTTGATAAATAATTCCTTACATCAATCATATAGCTCTAGAAAGAGGCACTCTTCGAGGTCTGGGAAGCCTGGCTATGAACTCCATTATATCTGAAGTGTGTTGGACTATCTGGTTTACTCTTGGTGACCCATTCCTTACAGTCATCATACAGGAGCTGAAAACTACCCCCAGCACAATGACTTGTCACAAGGGTCTGTCAACCAGCTGCTGACTGGGCACTCTGCATGAACATGAACATCCTGAAGGCAACCACTATGGTCTGTGGCCACATAGGACCATCCCTCCCTGGTTTTATTTTTATTTGCATTTTGGAAGCCTCACTCTCTAAATTGAATATTGAAGCTCATTTCTCAGTTGTTGACAGCTCCCTGTGTCTGCTGAACAAAAGGAAGAGACCAAGGAGGCTGCCAAATGAGTCCTGAGACATGCCCCTTAATTTTGCCCCTGCTCAGCAGGATGTAGACAGAAAATTTGGCTTCTCTCATCTTGGGATAAAGGAATTGTTACAACTCAAAATAGTCTAAACCGGCAACATCTGAAGCTATTTTACCCTATTCTTTTGCTAATTCATTGCAGTGCTTAATTTCCCTTGAGTTGTTTTTCAGAAACTAGGTACTGTGCTCAGAGAATAACCATTATAAGCCAAACTGTACTAGTTTTGGGTCCCACAAATGGACAGTGCCTTTCAGACATGGAACCAACTTACATAATGTCTCAGCAAAATTGTTTTCTCAAAGTAGAAAAATCTAACACTTCCTATATGCCTGCGCATGAGTTAAAAAAGCTCCCAGGCCCCTTAAATCAAAATGTACATAATTTTAGCCAATCCCCACTCTACTCCACCCCATTTCATAAGAATGTGAAACCTATTCATGCTTTCTGGCTTCTTGGTTCAACACTGCAATAAAGCTACTTTCTCTTTCTCAAAACCTGCTGTCCAAAGACTGGATTTTAGTGTGTGCTGGAAGAGACCCTTTTGGTTTGCTAATGTAATTAGCCATTTGGCTCTGAATCCTTAGGGCACCATTATGGCTTTATGCTTTCAAATAATTTGTCTTTATCTTAAAGACTTAACAATATAAGGGTCTCTATAAAATATGAAGGTTATTCCTCCCAAAATGGGAAAAAGTTCTGCTGGGCAGAGGAGTGTTTGTAGTGCGCAGCATTGAAAAAGTCACTCTGAGTTAGTGCTAGCAGTAGCATCACCTGGGAAGGTTCTCTCTGGTCACAAAGAGTTTTTTTTGTTAAAGCAGTTTTGTTTAAACTTTTTGTGTGTGTGATGACTGATTTAAGAAAACAGAGTGCAGGGTTAAGCGTCAGTGGTGTAGAGGTTGAGTGTGGGACTGTGGCCTAGTGGGTTGGCAGTTCAAATCCAGCAGCAGCTCTCCAGGAGCAAGGCTGGGCCTCCCACTCCCACCAGAGGGCAGTGAGTGCTCCCCCCACACCCCCCCCCCCCAAAAAAAAAAAAAAAAAGAGAGAGAGAGAACAGAGTGCGGCTGTGAAATTTTGTTTCCTGCTTGGGAAAGAAATTGCAAAACCTATTGTGATGTTGAACACAGTTTATAAGGACAGCACCAAGGGAAAACCTCAAGTGTATGAGTGGTTTTCTCATTTCAAAAGAGGTGAAATGTCAATTAAAGACAAATCTCATTCTGGACATTCATGAATGTCCACCAATTTCCTGAAAGAACAAAAATGTTGACATCTTGGGCATTTGGAGTTTGTTCCACCAGGTCAGCCTGTGAGTCAAACTTTCAATTTTGAGGATCTGAAAAGACTGCAAGACAGTACGCGACAAAAAGGCCTGATTTGAGGCAGATGGGGGCTGGTTTTGCCACCACAACAATCCACCTGCTCATGCAGCTGTCTTAGTGTGCCAGTTTTTGGCAAAAGCAGGCATGCCTCCCTTGTCCCATGCAGCTGACCTCGCTTCATGTCCTTTTCGTTTCCTCGAATGAAGAGGGACATGCGAGAACAGCAGTTTGCCAGTTCAGAAGGAGTAAACAAAAGAAACAAGGCAGGTGCTGTCAGCTACCCAAACAGATGCGTTTAAAAATTGTTTCCAAGAATGGAATTGCATATTTGACATATGTATTAAGTGTAATGGAGAGTACTTTGAAGGTGATACAGTTATCTTACTTAAAAAAATTAAACACATAACTTTGGAAAAAAATTTCCCTTTTGGGGGGACCCCTTGCATATTGGACTGTTAATAGCAAAGACAGCGGTTCAAAATCACTAACCAACGTGGAAAAAATAAGGTTTTCCATTCCTCCACCATGTCTTGGAAATTCATAGGGGGAGTTCTACCCTGTCTACAGGGTCGCTGTAAGTCAGAATCAACTTGATGGCAGTGAGGTTGAGTTTATAAAATACCTGTTTATAAAAAACCTGGAGTCTTCCCTCAGGCCTCTTACAAGTAAATGCCATGGGCCATTAGAACATTAAAGACAGTCCAAATGGAACCAAATATGTGGAGAAACTTAATATAATACACACATGTCACATCAAAGTCACAGAAGAAAAGATGAATTTTTTCATAAACGATTAAGCAAATAAGAAATCATTTGGAGGTGAAAGTTAGATCTCTATTTTACAGCAAATTCCAAATAGGTTAAATATGTAAATGCAAAACATAAAATCTTATAAGTACTAGAAAAAATATGAGTGAATTTTTAAGAGACATTTCTATAGTATCAGATTCAGAGCAGTTTCCCTCTGACATTCAAAATCTGGAAGCAGTTAAGAGTATAGGCTGACGTATGTGACTATGCAAAACCTTTTTGTGGCGGAGTGCTGGTGATCACTGGTGAAATGCAGGGCTGCTAACCAAAGAGCAGTTCAAACTCACCTGCTGCACCACGGGCAAAAGAGGTAGTAGTTCTACTTTGATAGAGACTTTAAAACCACAGTCACTAAGTTAACAGCCTCGGTATGGGTTGTGTAGAAGTTGGGCTCCTAACTAGGAGGTTCA
>PVJH01028732.1:0-26949 GCA_004026705.1 Nesogale talazaci
GAGGAGAAACCCAAAGCTTTTATAGCCTATTTTAGGCGTGGCTCTATGCGATTGGTGCAGAGGCTCTATTGCATCACCAGATATACTCGAGCATGCGCAGTGCTACTTGTTTACCACCTACAGGCTAAGCGTCAGGGTGCGGCCAGGCGCCATCTTGTAATGGCGGGCGCTGTTTTGTAAAGGTTTGGCTTCCACAAGATTCCCTGTGTTTCTAGTTTCTGTCTGTACCAGTGTACATCCTCTGGTCTAGCCTGATTTGTAAGGTAGATTGGAATCATGAATGATAGTGGGGCAGGGGCGGGAAGGGGGTAGAGGAAGGAAGCATGAAAGAACTAGAGGAAAGTTGTATGTTTCATTGTTGCTATACTGTACCTTGATGGTTGAACTCCTCCCCACGACCCTTCTGTAAGGGAGTGTTCAGTTGCCTACAGATGGATGTCAGGTCCCCACCCTGCACTCCCCATCATTTCACAATGATATGATTTTTTTGTTCTTTGATGCCTGATACCTGATCCCACCTATATTTTATGATACCACACAGGTTGGTGTGCTTCTTCCATGTGGACTTTGTTGCCTTTCAGCTAGATGGCCGCTTGTTTATCTTCAAACCTTTAAGACCCCAGATGCTATATCTTTTTTTTTTCTGGCATCACTGCCCTCTGGTGGGAGTGGGAGGCCCAGCCTTGCTCCTGGAGAGCTGCTATATCTTTTTATAGCCAGGGACCATCCGCTTTCTTCACTACATATGCTTTTGCATACAAAGGTCTTCAGCGATGTGCTGGGAAAGTGAGCATCATGGAATGCCAGGTTAACAGAACAGAGTTTTCTTGCATTGAGGGAGTACTTAAATGGAAGCATCAAATGCCTCATCTTCCGCCGTGGTATAAAAATAGAAGCCCCACTCTAGTTAACCCATTTCTGAGTTTATCATACTATATCTCCCTGATCACCTAGTAACCAAAAGATCTTATTCCAATATGTGAGAGGGATGGAACTGGGAGCTAAGAGACTGAGAGAGAAAGAGGGAGAAGACTGGAGTAAGAGTGAAGTGTGCTGCTCCTAGGTGACATACTGTATTTTACGGACCATAAGACACACCCAGTTTTTAGAACAAGAAAAAAATTCTGAACCAAATACTACCAATATACTAAAATGTTCTGGGGTACCACAACTCCGGACCATAAGATGCACCCTAATTTTTCTGCCAGTTTGGGGGAGAAAAGCGCTTCATGTAGTCTGAAAATATGATATATCTTGGTAAGATTGTGGTTCTCAACCTGGAGTAATATGAAAGCTATGAGACTTTGGTTTTTCCTCCAGTGATTTCTATTTAGTTGGTCTAGGGTGGAAGGTACTGGTCCAAAATAGCTATGTAGGTGATAAAAATATGCAATCATGGCTGAGAGGTAAGATGTCATGTCGGAAGGTGAGTGATGGCAGTAACTTTCTGAAAAAAAGTTGAACTGAAGCTATAGCACCAAGCCCTTTGATTTTTTTTAATCACCTCACAGTTTAGTGAGAATCTGCAGCATTTGTGTTCTGATTTAGATTAAATGGCTAAGTATCAGGATGTCTAAGCTATTTGATATAAGTTTACATTTTTTTTTCCATTGGCTAAGTTTCATTGTTGTGCTTTTGAAAATCAATTGCATGAGGCTTCTTTGCCTTGTGTAGCATCTATTAAAGGCCATTGTGAACGTATTTGCTTGACAAAAGGGCCACCCCAAAAGCACACATTAAAGATCTTTGAGAAGTATGGGTTCTATTCAATGTCAAAAATTAATGAAACAGAATGAAACTGAGCACCTCATGTGTAGTACAAATTTTAATCCAATTAGCAGGACATAATTATTTTCTCTTTGAAGATTGTATTCGAGTTGCAAACTACAAAACAGAAACAAGCAAGCAAACGCCGTGTAGCGTTGATAATGTATGCCATTCTCTGTGTTAGAACGTGGAATCGCTCCATAGAGCTTCCCGGATTGTGACTTTTATGGAAGCATATCATGAGGCCTTTGTTCTCCCATCGAGCTGCCAACCTCTTTTTCAGCAGTTGGGCACAACCATTTGCCCTACTTGGGGGCCCTTTGTAGTGGGCAGGGATCCTCTAATGTAGATTACCTTTTGCAAATAATAATTATTCAAAGAGAAAAATGAGATACATTGGAAAACATACTATTTCTCAAAAGTTCTTTGTTAGGATCAAGCCCACGATGACTAAACAAACAGCTATTGCTGTCCATTTTGGAAAACATTCCCTCTTCCCTTCTTATTCTCACACTAGCTCATTCAGTTCTGAGAATCCTATACTCCACCCCTAAGGATTCCAAAGGAATCAATCTGTGTTGTGTTTCAGGTATGGATAATTCTTAAAAAGTATCCATCGTGATTCAAAAGGATAGCTGAACCAGATAACCATTGCTTTACATAGAAATATTTCACTATAAAATGTTGTTCACTGAAAAATACATTCTAATCCAACACTTTTTTTGGGGGGGAAGGGGGGCATCACTGCTCTCCGGTGGTAGGAGTAGGAGGCCCAGCCCCACTGCTGGAATTGAACCTCCGTCCCAGTGGGCCGCAGTCCCGCGCACGACCACTACGCCACTGGGGCTCAGCCCTAATCCAACACTCTTAAAGTCACTTATGTTACACATTCTTAAGACTTCATAACTAACCAAATAGTGTTCAGAAAAATCATCAAAAGACTTCTGAAAGGTTTTCATAGAAATATGATTCCCCTGCATGCTTCAGATTATTAATTGATGTTACTTTTTTTTATATATATTGAAAAAGTGTATATTTAGCATTAGCCAGCTGGGCTCAGTTTAGATGATTCCAATCTTGTTGGCAACATCTAAAGCGTCACAGTCAGGAGCCAGTCGGACATACGCCTTCTTCTCACCATCAGGCCTGATCAAGGTGTTGACCTTGGCTACGTCAATGTCGTAGAGCTTCTTCACAGCCTGTTTGATCTGGTGTGTGTTGGCTTTGACATCACAATGAACACAAGTGTGTTGTTATCTTCGATCTTCTTCATGGCAGACTCTGTGGTCAAGGGGAACTTGATGATGGCATCATGGTCAGCTTGTTCCTCCTGGGGGCGCTCTTCCGAGGGTGTTTGGGCTGCCTTCTCAATCTCAGGGTCTTGGGCCGCCAGAAGGTGGGTGACGTGCGGATCTTCTTCTTTTTGTGGCTGTGGACGCCTTTCAGCACGGCCTTCTTGGCTTTTAAAGCCTTTGCCTTGGCTTCCGTTTTGGGAGGGGCAGGAGCTTCCTTCTTCGCCTTCGGCGCCGTCTTCATAAAAAGGGGAACTGATGTTACTTTTTCCATGTATTTGAATCACTGTCATATGGGCTTCTATTATACATGTATTGCTTCCCTCAAAAATATATCTCCTGAATCCTATCCCTGTAACTGTGTTATTTGGGGATTGATCTGCTTCTGTTTTAAGAGCTCCTTCAGGTAGGGTATTTTCTGGTCAATCACTTTTGAAAGGTGAAAAGGTCAGATTAGGACAGAGACAGAGGAGAAGATCAATGCCATGGCACAAGAAGGTCACTAAAGAGACTGTGCAAGCTAAAGGACCCATCTCCCAGAACTGACAGAAAGAGACAACCTCCCCGGAGAGGTAGTGCTTGGATCTCAGATTTTAGACTCAAACGTTGAGACAGTACATTTCTGTTTGCAAAGGGCACCCCACCTTCCCTTGTGGCATTTCTGTTAGAATTCAGACAGGATGGGAGTACCTATGCTCACTATCACTATCCCAATAAGAATTGCCTTGGAGACTAAGTCTGTTCACAGTCTCAAATTATACACAGACAAGGAAGGAATTTGTAACTGTGAAACCTGTGACAGGAACCCTTGCTGGGCAAGCTCCTCATTGTATCTCCAGCTTGTCAGTGGGTGTGATTCAAACTCACTGCCATCGAGTTCCTGCTGACTTGTGGCAAAGTGGGTTATAGGTTAGGCTGCTAGCCACAAGGTCGGCAGTTCCAAACTTTGACCCCCCTCCTTGAGAGGAAGCTGAGACTTTCTACTCCCCAAAAGATGGACTGTCCCAGAAAGCCCCAGGTTCAGATCTACACCATCCTATAGGAGCACGGTGAATGCACATGGTAGATATTCATGAAATGTCTGTGGGAGAAGAAAATTGAGCATCAAATATTTGCTAAAGGAATAAATTGTAGGTCCAAAAATAATTGCAGGAATTGTTGAGGTTAACTTTAAAATATTGTAGGACCTTAGGTACTCAGAACGTAAGTAGAGCTAGTGTTGCTTTTGGCTGAAACAGAATGATGGCCTCCGGTCACAGCATTTCCTTTGTAGGTGAGTCAATCCTCTGGATTCTTTGCTGATCCTAAAGTGTGGGTCCTGGCCAGTACCAAGAAGATGTCCAGAGCAACCAAGATGATCTTTGGGTGGATGACAGAAGCAATTCTTCTATTAATTTTAAGAACACATATGTAGTTACTATTGTATAAAAGAAGAGATCTTAAAAACAATATGTCAGACTGAGCCCCGGTGGCGTAGTGGTTGTGCGTGGGACTGCGGCCCACTGAGATGGAGGATCAATTCCAGCAGTGGCTCCACAGGAGCAAGGCTGGGCCTTCTACTCCCACCACCAGAGGGCAGTGATGACCCAAAAAAACAGAACAAAACAAAGCAAAACAAAAAAAAACAGTATGTCAAGTTCTACTTTCTTTTTCTCTGAGGATGGGACATAAGGCAATTTGTAGATAGGAATCATAACTACACAGCAAAAATGTTTTCATTGAAGTGTATAAGTATCAAATGATGAATTAGCAAATAGTGACCAGACTATAATTTTTACAATAAATGAATATTCACACCAATAAGATTTTTAATTAAAAATAAATTCTACCCATAATGATGTTTTATTGGATTTCTTGTTTGTTTTGTTTTGTGTTAATTAAGGAGCTTGTCAAAGCTCCTCTCTGCCCATCCTCTCTCTCAAGTAACACCCCCCTCCCCCAATAGTACTCACTAGTATTAGTGGGAGAGGTGTTAATTGCCTCTTTAATGTGATCCTCTCAGTTCATTACCTACTCTTAATTTCCCTTAACACCTGAAATTTCAAATCCCATCCGGCACAGACTCAAAATTGTTTCTCTAAAGGCTTAAAATTATTCCTCCAAATGGAGGTCTATAACATTCCTACTTCCTCTGGGCAGATGGTTCAAATTTAATCTCTTGGAAAGGTTCATTTTTAAAAAAATCTATTTTCTTTTCATTACATTTTTCCATGAAATTTTTGAAGCAAGTGTGTGTGTGTGTGTGTGTGTGTTAAATAGAATACATTTAAGCAAAGTCTCCAAAGTCCACTGCAACTCAGAATTAATACTGGGCCAGTGCAGCATGGAATACTCACCAGCACCAATTTTTTGGCTCCTGGGTTTTCCTTGGAGGCTTCTTATAAACGTTGTTTTAACTGTGGCACGGTCACAGTTTTAAGTATATTGGAGGTCTTGCCAACTTTCTGGTTTTGCTGCCCAAATTACTGAATGTTTGGTTGATTATACCCCCAAAACACCCACATACTTAGTAGCTTTTAAATGTTTTTCCCCTGGGCAATCACCTGGTGTACCTGAACTGAAAGCCTACCACATATAAATTAAGTATTTACTCAACTAACTGCTGCTAAAAATCAAAATGGCCTTAAGGAATATATTAAAAATTAGTTAACAGGCCTTCACTTCTATGAATTGAAACTACTGCAACTTAAATGTAATGGCCTCCTCTTGACCTAGAAAATGGATTTTAATTTTATATGCAGTAATTATGGAATAACCCTTAGAGATAAGGTCATTAATGCTTCATGTCCAGTGCATGAACATAAATATGAAGTGCAGTACAGGAATGGTATCCTGAAGGAAAGGAAACACTAAGGTTTGTCATTACATGTATACTGATGTTTAGCAATTATGTCTATGCATCTCTTATAACTGTCTAATTTCCAAGTTAAATATCTTCTGAAGAGAAATATATGTTTACTTCTAAAACATTCATGATAAAGAAAAGATTGTTGTTTAAAATTTCTATTGAAGAGGGACAAATGTGGTCTAGGAAAATGGGGGTAGAGAACATTGAAGATGAGCATCGTAGCCCCATTTCCTGTTCTCCTCAGACAAATGGTAACTGTCATCAATGAGAACAACAAGGAGTTCAAACATAAGTAGTGTGATTGCCCATACTTTTAATGGCCTGGTTGTTAATGACAAAGTAGCCATCCTCCTAGACTCAGGACCACAATTTCTGTAGGAAAGAGTCTGATTTCTTCTGGTTTCTGTAATTTATCAAATCATCAATCGCCATGGCTTTCTCTTAAGCACTTATCACCCCTGCACTTTCTTATAATTTCTGAGAAATTAAAATTCCAAAGGTTGGGAATGAGGGTTGAAGTATTTATATTGGCATAGGGAATACAATAGTTAGAAGAGTGATTGAGAAAAAAGCTGCAAGACAGAAAAACTCACTTGTATTGGCAAAAAATGCAAGTAGTCACCAAGGTATTTTCAGAATAAATATTGGTGTTTGACCTCAGTTATTAATTCAAGTAACTAACCCAAGACATGGGCTCAATGTTACCTGACAACAAAAGCAACAAATATTAATTTATCATTTTAGTTATAATTGCAGGACATTTTTTCTTCGGCAGATTAATATCACATTTTCCTATCATTATTAGTCCTTTTTCTTCTTGGGGAAACAACAATAACAAACCATTTGGGTTTATGCTTTATGTACTGATACATTTTCTGAAAGACACTATGTAATATATATCTGTATAGTAAGAGATTATGTATATAAAAATTGAATAGTAAAATAAAGTTAACAGCTAAATCATTCATTACTATGGTATCTTCCAAAGGAATTTAACACATGAAATCATTTCCCAAAATTGCCCCTTTTTAGATATAGGGATCCTTGGAATGATCTAGCAGTGTCACATTCATTAATTGTCAGAATTATAAAGTACAAAATTAATTTAATGCATATTTGTGAAAATATTTCATTTATGACTATCTTCATTCTCCTAGATAAAGCTCATTATGAGTTTCATACTAGTAAACCCAATATGAAAATAGCTGAATTAAAGTTCGTCTTATGTAGCTTTCCCAGTAGGTAAATGTACTTTAGGAGAGGGAGTACACTATAGAACATTGAGCCTAAAATGAAATCTCTCTGTTGTAAGTTAAACATCGGAAACCTGCCAGTCTTTTCTTCATCTGTCTTCTCCCTGCTGCAGGCAGCCGTCCTAGACCTGACATTACCTGTTTCCTGATCCCTCCCTCTGCTCCTGCTCTCCTTGTTGCTCATTGTCCTAGGTTCTGACTCATAGCAATTGTTTTGTTTGTAGAACAAAACAAAACAGAACACAGTCAAGTCCTGGGATATCCTAACAATCACTATATTTGAGTTCAATCACTATGTCATGCCATCTCATTGAAGATCTTTCTCTTTTAAGATCACCCTATCATTTTTAAAGCACATTATTCTTCTCCAGGAACGAGTCCCTTCTGATTGCGTGTCTAACGCTGGTGACAAAAATCTCGCCATGAGGGACCAGTCTAGTAATTGAAATGTATAAATTACCCTTTGATGTTCCTGGTTGCTCCACAGAGAAAGCTAAGGCTACCTTGTCCCATAAGCATTTCCAATCTCAGAAACCCTCAGGAGCAGTTCTCCTCGGTCTAGGAGTTGGAATCTCTGCATTAAAACCAGTCCTGTAGTAGAGAGTCTGTTTTGGGTTTAGCTTGGTTTGGTTTGTATTTTCTGTTGATAACTATTTCTATTGATAATTTTTAAAAAAATAAAATAGAATCATTGTTCTCATGTAGATAAAAATTTGCACGTGGTAAAGATTTCATTTAACTCATTAATGAAATGATCAAGTCACAGTTGTATCTTCTCACCAAATTTATTCAAACTGTATGCTGAGCAAATATTCAGATAAACCAGACTGTCTAATGAAGAAAAATGCATCAGGATTGGAAGAAAACTTATTAACAATAAGAAATATACAAATGAAAGTGAAGAAGCCTTGAAGAACTTATTATAAAAATCAAATGCATTTGAATTATGACCTTGATGTAAAGTTAAAGGATAAGCAAATTAGGGGAAGAACCCCAATTCAGTGGTGAGATTCAAATAGTTTAACAACCTAATCACCATTTTTAAGTATTTAAGAATATTAACGTACTTTTATAGTATACAAGTATAAAGCATATGAATATAAAACATTAAGTTAAAAAGTATATTAAAATAATTTTAAATGATATACTGAAAGATAGTTTATTATTTCATAGAGATAATACTTTAAAAAATAAATGAACCACATGAAACCAGATTTGCTTATGAATTTCTAGAATATTAATGAATAAATTAAACAATGCCAGACAGAAACCAATAAAACTATTATTTAATATATTCCCATATTTCTTCATGGTTGACATCCTCACTTGTAATATTCCTCACTTTTATCCAAAAATCAAGAGTTATATGATTCATCCTTAATTGTCCTGTTACTTTAGGAGAAGGATCTCATGCCTTTAAAGGTAGGTAAATTAGACAATAGTCTTTGTGTTTGGTGTAATAGAAACGAGCAACTTTTCTTCTCTGAATATATTATGTTCACCTTTTAAACACCCTTTCTGCTTCTGCTGAACTTTCAGCAATTATTCTGATAGTATTTTTAGCAATTTGAATACTTCCAGGAATGGTGTAGTTCACTCATTTCTTGTAAGAATTTGGGTCATAAGACAAATATAACAAATGACAGATCCTCAAGTTGATGGGCACTTTTTTCTCTTTGTGCTATATATTTTTGTTTACTAAAGGCACAGAGATTAAAATGTATTTCAGACACAAAGATTAAAATGCAATATTTCATCAACAGAAGAACAAGTTTTATGAATTCAGTAAATAAATATTACAGAGTTCCATCTACTATTTTACAGTTGTGGACAGAAGAAATGACTTAGAAAGTACTTCGAATGCAGATGAGCACTAAATTGTGAGGAATGTAAATTTATGATTTCCACCTTGGACAGCTGCCCACCTGGACACCTTAGAGAGAATCCTTATTACAAGTGCCATTTTAACAACAGCTTCACTAAACTCAACATAGAATTGGGTATCACTTATGCCGACCTGGTGTGAACAGGTTCAATCACACAAATTTCCTAATTTTATGGATTTTAACAATTCTACTGATGACTGTGTGAATAGAAGAAGCGAATGTTGCGTGACTCAAAAGGTTTCTGAAAGGGTTATGTCCTCTCGCCACACTTTTTCAACCTGTATGCAAAGCAAATCCTAAGAGAAGCTGTCTTATTTGAAGCAAAATGTGGAATAAGGATTGGAGGAAGCTTATGAACAACCTGCATTATCTGGATGGCACCACCTTGCTTGTTGAAAGCAAGGGGGACTTGCACAAGTTGATGAAGTTCAGGGAGCGATTAGGACTCAATATAAAGAAGACCCAAATCCTCACAAGTGAACCAAGAGGTAAAATCAGGATAAATGGAGAACAAAGATTGAAGTCGTCAAGAATTTTCCTTGTTTATATCCACAGTCAATGCTTACGGAAGCAGTAGTCAAGAGATCAGTGGATGCACTGCACTAGGTAAATGTGTTGTGCAAGATGTCTTTAGAGGATTGAAAAGCCAGGACGTCACTTGGAGGACCTTATATACATGTGAAGTTGGACATTGAATAAGGAATGCGAAAGAAGAATCGATGAGTGTGAATTTTAATGCTGGAGAAGAATATTGAAGGTATCACAGACTGCTGAAAGGAGAACCTGTCTATCTTGGGAAAAGTAGGACCACTTAGAGGCTAGGATGATGAGACTTCATTGGGCATACTTTGGACATATCAAGAAAGACCAATTCCTGGAGGAAGACATCACGTTCGATAAAGAAGGCAGGCAAAGAAGAGGAAGTTCCCCAAGGAGAAGGACAGACAGAGTGGCTGCGTCAAGAGGCCTATGCACAGGAACAGTGTGAGGATGGGATAGCACTGGGCAATGTTTCTCTCTCTTGTGCATAAGGTCGTGAGTTAGAAATGACCCTGTGACACTTAACAACAACAACAACAACAGCATGGCTGCAATCATAGGCCCAACCAGCCTAGTCATTTGAGGACTGAGCAGGACAGGGCAATGTTCGATTCTGTTGTCGGTAAGGTTACTATCACTCAGAGCTGGTTGAACGTCATTGGATTAGCAGTCTTGGGTTGCACAAATGGTCAGTGTTAGGCATCTGGACCAAAGGTTGGCAGTTCAATTCCATCCAGAGGCCTTATATGAGAAAGACTTGATGACCTACTTCTGGGGGGGAAAAAAATCACAGCTATGAAAACACTACAGAGCTGGGTTCTCCCGTGAAACACGTGGGTTGCTTGAGTCTGAATGACTCAGGACCCAGGCTCCGTTTTGTGCTGATGACAGGAGAACTCAAAGAGCAGGTTCACAAAAAGAGACTTTGGAATTCTGTAATGAATTTTAAAATAGATGTAAGACAGGTTACTCGATGGGACAAACTTTTCCCTTGAACAGAATTGCATCTCATTTTTATAAGTAGGAATCATGTGCATTTTTGTCAAGTTTCCACAGTTTACGAAGTTGTGATGCACCTCAGAGATGACGATACTCAGATGAGAACTAGAAAAAAATGCACAATTTTATTTTTGCCCACTTCAAAGTCTCTCAGTCCTTCCTTCCCCTTCATATCATAATAATTTTAGAGTTATTTTACTATAAATTAAGTGTTTGCATTAAATTTGCCTGATTGTTTACAAAAGTGCAGTGAGAGAATTATTACACTACTTAGGACTCTTAAAGTTTGATTTGTAAACTCCCAAACCCTACAGTTTTGAATAAACACTACATTAAATTACATCTGGGAGTTTTCAAAGGAAACCTCCAATTATACTCTTCAAATTCCTTATTCTCTGTTATCCTAAGACTAGGAAATTAATCTGTATAAACTGTAGACCAGATTTTACCTGAAATTCCTAAACATTTGGGCAAATTCATCTCATCTCCAATATCCTAAAGGGACTTTTACATGATATACACACGTATATTCTGAGAGATTAGCAAGAATTAGGCTAGTTGTTCTGGGGAGGCTTTCTAAGGGTTGTTCCATAATTAAAGTCAAACTTGGGTTTGGGGTTTTTTCCCTTTGTTTTCAAGTGGATAGAGTAGTGGTTATGCATCGGGCTTCTCTCGGCAAGGCCAGCAATTCAACATTGCTAGCTGCTTGGCAGGAGAAAGATGGGGCTTTCTACTCCCATAAAGAGTTAGTCTCAGAAAGTCGCAGGGGCAGCTTTTACTCCGTTTTATCAGGTCACTGTGAGTAAGAATCGATGGGCGTGAGTTTGGCTTTTTGGTTTTAGTCCTACCGAATTAAATGGGCCTCATTTTAAAATATGACATCCCATGAAAGGCCTAGGCAAATTAAGCGCTGAGCGCCGGTGGTGTAGTGGTTGAGTGCGGAACTGCGGCTCACTGCCTTGGCGGTTCAAATCCAGCGGCAGCTCTCCAGGAGCAAGGCTGGGTAGCTCGCACGACCACCACAGGGCAGGGCTGCCCCCCAAAAAGGCAAATAAATTGCCTTTCTGTTGAGTTATTCCACAGAGTTTTCAAAGCTGCCACCTCTATGAAAACAGGCTGCCATCTCTCTCTCACAGGGAATGACTGGTGGATTGTGGCTGCATAATCACTGCTGACCAGAGCTCCTTTTCCATGAATGATAGTGACTGAAAGTTACTTAAACTGACTCTAATTCATATGTGGTTAAGCATTTCTAAAGTGAAATGTCAGCTCTGTTCACTTGTTAATAGACCCACATTATGCATTTGCCTATATTTGCTATTGTTCTTTGACTACAAAATGAGACTAATATTACTCTACAGATACTGCAATCACAAATGGATTATTCCTGATGAAGTTCATTGTAGTTGTTCATGATTGAAATGCTAAGGAGTGTTACTCTATCCAATCATCAATGAAGTTATATTTTTCTACATGTAATTGGCAAATTATTCATTTTTAAATTTACCTAGTAAAAGCATTTTCAAAAGGGAAGATTCAAAAAGCTTGATGCATAATTAGAAAAATATGAACAAGTTATTTGGCTTAATTCAATCGTGGAAAATGTGTTTATGCTGTATGCAAGACGTAGATAATAAATCCATTCCAAAAATGTGAGTGATTATCTATAAGGATAATAAATAAGTCTATTTTTAAAAAACATCAGTGCACATTCTGTCTGATTCAAATATGGAGTAAAATATTTTACTATAATGGAAGGATTCTTGATTCACAGCATAATTTATTATATTAAAACAATCAAGAAGATCTGCATTTGCAATAAAACCTAGACAAGTTGTCTTTTGATTTTTTTTTTTTGTTTTTTAGGTATATGTATAGCATTAGTTACTTTTATAAACACTTAGGAGTTTTGCAATAGATACATGTTTCCATTTCTTTGTTTTCATTAATTTTAATAAATAATTTTACTGGGGGCTCTTATACCTCTTATAACAATTCATACATAATTGTATCAAATACATTTGTACATGGGTTGCCATTATCATTTTCTAAACATTTACTTTTTAATTGAGCCCTTCATGTCAACTCATTTTTTTGCCTTCCCCACGCTCCTGTGACCCCTTGATAACGTATAAATTATTATTGTTTTCATGTCTTAGAATGACTGCTATCTCCTTTCATGCATGTTTCTGTTGTTCTCACCCTGGAGGGGGGTACTGTTATGTGTCCATCATTAACAATTGGGTCCCCTTCCCCCCTCTTCTCCTACCACCTTCTCCCTACCCTCTTGATAGTCCTACTCCTAATTCTGTTCCTGAGAGGTTAACCTGACCTGGATTCCATGTATTCTAAGTTCTTACCTTTATGAGCATCCAGAACTGAAAGATAGAACTGTGATCATGATAGAGTGGGAGCGAGAACCAGAGGAATATTGTGTGTTTCATTGGTGTTATACTATGCCCTGGATGGCTCATCCCTTCCTTGTGACTCTTTTGTGAGGGAATGTCCTATTGTCTATAGGTGGGTTTGAGGTCCCTACTGAGCCCCCTTGTTCCCAACAATATGTTGATTTGCTTTGAATTTTCTGGTTCCTGTTACCTGATTCTGCCAACTCTTCATAAATGCATAGGCTGATGTACTTCTTTGATATAAGCCTGCTGCTTCTCTGCTAGATGGCTGCTTGTTTATTAAGGCTTTATGACCCCAGACCTTATATATTTTGATAACTGGTACTACAGCTTTCCTCAACACCTTTGGTTATGCACCTATTATGTCTTCAGCAATCATGTTGGGAGGGTGAGCATAACAAAATGCCAGGTTGCTAGAACAAAGTGTTCTTGCATAGGGAGGGTTTTTGTTGTTTGTTTGTTTTTTTGCATTGAGGGAGGTTTTGAGCAGAGGCACAAAGTTCTCCCACTTCCTCAACATAGTCACCTCTAAGTAAATGTACATCGCCTAATACCTCTATTATTATGAATCAATAGATTTACTTAAGTGCACACCTCTGTTTATACTTCTATCCAGACTTTTCCTCTGATTCCTTTTACCTTCCTCCTTTCCCACCATCATAATCGCCTTTCTTCTGTCCCCTAATAATTCCTCTCAGGTGGAGTGCTGTTGCTTCAACACCTCTGGAATCTCTAAGTCCTCCTCATTGTTGCTTTTAATTCCCTAGTTGTTCCCTTGTCTACACATTGCTCACTGCTCCTTTTCCCCATAGCCCCATCCCCTCAGGTCCCTCTGAAATCGGCAGTCCCCTTGCTTTCTCCTTGGGCTTGGTACCCATGCCTGTCTTATATTGGCAGGCAAAAAATACATTAACAGAGACAAAATAAAAAGAAAAGAAAAGTTTGATTAAAAAAGGAGACAAAGAGTAAAACATCAAACAATGGAACAAGACCCAAAGCCTACATAATCCCAGTCTATCTTCTGACCTTTATGACTATCTCACCACCAATCCTGAGGAGGTTCCAGGAATTGCCCCTCTGGGCTAATGTCTATTTCTGGAGCTCCTCAGAGGACTTGGGGCTTGGCTTTGCTCTGGTCCCCTTGCTAGCCTGTTTTGTTCCTTTCTTGTTTCTCCCACTATGGGGGCTCTCAGACTATGGGGGCTGTCAGACCGGACACACTCCCACCATGTGTGTCCTCAGTATTGCCCTCTGACAGTATGCTCCAGCGAGGGGGGCATCATGTCTCCAGCTGTTGTCGGACCTACCAGAGGTGTCTCTGTGCCTTCTCAGCTCTCTGCAGAGATGTCATCCTCAAAGCTTGGTGTCCAAGTATGGGGCCTATTCTCTCACTTTCTCCTTTTCCTTCTTGTTTTGCTTCTCTCTGGACTCGGCAGGCCAGCCCCTTTCCTCTACCTGCAGGTTTAGTGTTGTCCCCTGTAGCACATATTTCTAGGAGGTGGTCAGTTTGGCTTTGACTGGGGCCAGTTCTGTAGCCCTCTCTGTTCATGAGTTGTTCCTTGTGGTTATATTGCCCTAAAGGTTTCCATGCCCCGCTCTCATTTCAGTAGAGACTTGAGTGATACCCTCCCCCTGGGTGAATTAGTTTCCTATTCCTCCAATGCTATCATATACTTTATTTCTTATTTCTCTTCCTGCCTTTTCTTCCTCTCCCTGGGCCCCTTTCCCCTTTTTTGTGTTGGAATGACATGTATCCTTGGGTTTGATCTGTCCCCCCAAATTGCCTGTACCTCAGCCTGTAAAGTGTGAGGTAAATGGCTTTTCTTCTATGCCTGTGTTGATTATACTTACCTCAGTGGATTCATGTTGTCCTTGTCCTTTCGTGAAAAGAGGTGCTAGAAATAATTAGCTTAGCATAATTAACTTAGCTTAGCATAATTTTCTCCAACACTTCCCAAGAGACATCAGACAGTTGTGATTTTAAAAGCTCCTCAATTAAGTCTCAATGCCTCTCCCATGTGAAACACTGGCCTAAAAGATAGTAGGTTCAAGTTAAAAAAGAAAATCCATGGTCAATGGGTAACTTAAACAGTAGCTAATATTATGATTGTTAACAATCTACTGTTGTTACCTAATATCACTGTCAGTACTTATATAATTATAGGAAAGCCTGGAGGGAGTATTTGTTAAGAGTTGAAATCTATATTTGCTTAGAGTTGAAAAACATATTATAAGACAGCAAGATCAATGACTAAAGTCCAGGGACTTTCCATAAAACATGAGATTGCAGAAAGATGTGTGCTAATAACATTCCTATACAAATTTAACCTAGATAAGATTGAATCTCTCTTCAGATTGGGGAACTTTCCCCCATGGAATTAGATACACAGACCTAATTATTTCTAGCACCTCTTTTCAAACGTGAACAAATGAATTTTCATTACCCGGGGTCCCTCTAGAAAATGCTCCGAGATTGTTTTAGATGTCTTGTTAAAGACATCTTGAAATATTTGTTACTCTATCTAAAATACAATTATGAAAAGCAAAATAAAAAAGAACTTTCCCAGGATATTTAAAGCCATTCCAGAGGATATTTAGACACTTGATTAATATGTGCTCACAATGTCAGAGAAATAGTACTTGTTTGAACATTTAATTAGGTGGTCAGCTATTTATATTTAAAATAAGCACAAAGCATGAAATTAGAGAACCTTTTCCCCTTTGCATATGAAGAATATTTGTTGCTTGATTTCTTTTGTGCTTTTATTTTATTTTTAAATAATTAGGGATAGAGTAAATCAACATAGAGGTCTGAAAATCATTCTTGTGAAACACAGAACCCAGAGGCAGATAAGACAGAGGCCTCCTTAGGTCACTTTTCATTTTATAAGCAAATTAATTTAGCAGTAAACCAAGAAATTAAGTCAATAAAGCTTGTGCCAATTTTACTAAAACTTTAGTACATCTGATAACTTCCTTTGAGATGCAAGCACTATGACCCCAACAAATAAGTTTGCATCTAAAAGTTGTGTTTTATTTTGCTTTTTGTGTCATAGCTCTACTCAGAGATACACAAAGTCAAAACATTTTATATTACTATGATGATGCCATTTCTGTTAACATGCAATTCATTAATCACTGTGGTAGCAAAAGAAATCAATAAGCTGCTATTGAAACATTTCTCAGCATAAACAATGCAATAGCCATGTGCATTGCCAGTATATTTTCTGAAAGAGACCAAAATGTACACATTCTTTAGCATGATCCATATATGTGAAATTTCCACAGTCGCTGCAACAATGAGTTCAAATATTGAAAGGATTGTGAGAATGTTTGCAGACTGGCAGTGCGGCTTTCTCTTACTTAAGGGATTAGTATAAGTCAGAACCAACTTCATGTCACCTGATAGCAACTACAACATATGGACTTTCCATTGGGGAGGGGTGGGGGGGAAGCAAGAGCATCACAAGTGTGTGTAATGATCAACTAAGCATCAGTTTTCTCAGCATTCTCTCTTGTATTCCATGACCCAGATGTAAAAGGACTACTCTCTTTGTAACTAAACTTAATATCCACTAAGGTTGTAGGTTACATAGAGACCTTGGGAATTTAAGCTGACATACTAAATCGTCAGAATAATGAACGAATTGAGTGTAACACAAATTTACATTTTTGTTTCTTAAATACTTTGTAGGTGTTATGTTAAATAATTGTATTGCTAATAAGTTTAAGTTTAATAAAACCTAATTTGCTTAAGAAAATCAAAGAATCAAGTGTACACTTATATGACCTATAAACCCAATGATCTAAAAAGACACAAGACTCTTTCTAGTAAACCAAGGTTGCTACGCTATTCTCAATTACAAAATTTTCACTTAAATTACAGAAATGTAAATTTTCAAATTGTTTCTGGGTTATCATAAGAATCACTTTAATTATAACACATTTAAAGAAAGTGTAATAGCTATGATTTTTCTAATTTTCCAGAAACATAATGAATACTAAATGTATGAACCAGTTTACTGTCAGAAGCCAATCATATCAAGATTTTATAATTTAGGAGGCTTTAAAATATAGTTTAATATACAAAGAAGTGAAAAACTCTTTGAATTATAAAGACAAGTTGATAGTTATTAGATTTTTATCTAAACATTAAACACACATCAAAAATAAACACAATCACACACACTAAAAACAAAGAGAGTGCAAAACAAAACAAAATTGACCAGTCCATATAGCAAAGAGTTGTTCTCCTTCCTGGGGGCATAAATTTCTTAATCTGATCCTGAAACCGACAAACATACAAAGTTCACTCTTTCCTCTCACCCCAAATAGAATAAATCTATAATATGTTAGTCTCATTACAGATATAATGAATGATAAGGTCATAAATCCAACCTCATTAACATAACTGCCACTACTAGCAAATAATATAAGTAACAGGAAAAAATGCTTTAAAAAAAGGAAATAATAGCAAAAGATAAAATATGTGAAGAAAAAGAATCAACAAAGGTAAAGTTCTATTGCTATTTGAGATTCATCACTTTTTGCAAAGAAATCGTGTGCTAGGGTAAAAGCTCCCCATGAGATATAATCCTCCAACAATAGGAATTACTCAGCTGCCAGGTGCATGCATTGTGTATTACAATAAAGCCATTCAATGTTTACAAGGAAAATTTTCTAAATTGTGTTTAACTATGACTATCATGTTTCTCTTTAAAGACAGTTTATTTTACATATGTTATTGACTCACTAACATTGAATGAATGCATGGCCAAACAGCATTATGAAGCATATTTATCTAACAGCCATGTTCTCGCAAAGGCACACCATATCTGTTAAGAATAATTGGACTACAGGACTTCATCACTACACTTGGGGACAATTTTGGGGGGCCAGTACAATTTTTACAAAGTGAAGTCACAACCAAAAGCATAGCTATGAGAAAAACATGATAGAAAGGACACTAGCTTACATGCTGAGTGTAGAGGCAAGGAGGCAGAGGATCCCCTTGTTCTACACCACCAAGTTCCTCAGGCAATGCAAATGTTCAACTCTGCACATGTCTGCCAAGGGCGTGGAAACACGGTTCCAAATATATGTTAGTCAGCTGCAGATTAATAAATACACCATCTTCCCATAACGGACACTCACCGTGCTTACCAATCATAGACATTTTCTACCCTGTCAGCATCTTTTTTCTCCTCTTTTTCCAGAATTGTGATTATTATTGAGTGCTGTCTAGTTACTAATTCCTACCCATAGCAACAGAATACAGGATTTTCTTGGCAACAGTCTGGCTTATACAAGGACAGGTCACCAGGGATTTATCTCACAGAGCCTCTGGTGGGTTTGAACAACATAACTTCCAGTTAACTGGGTGAACAGTACAGTGACTGCACTAGAAAATTCCTCCTATTCTCTGCTTATCAGTAACTTATTAGTGAGTCGTTGTTCTGATAGGCTACCCCAGGAACTGTATGATTTAGAGACTACCTTGAATAAAAATAAAATAGCCAAAGTCCTCTGAACAGACTATAATTTGAAAAATAAAATTGTGACACCTATAGCTTTGAGACTGGTTGATAGCTCCGTTCTCATGAAACCTTCCCTGAACAGAATCTGACCCAATTCCAAACTTGTGGCACATTTCTACTTACCAGATTTGAAATCAAGATAGAGTTCTTTTTGACTTCTTGCCATGTAGCCCCATGTAATTACTAAACCTTTCACCTGGGAGTCCACAGTTAGTGACTCTCGTGGTTCGGTAGACTTTAGGCAGGCATGAGCCTGCGCCCTACTTTGATTCTAGATGGTCTCAGTCCTGCCACCACTCTGGGTCTAACAACCCTCAATTAGATTCATCACTGCTCCAGAAAACAGGGGACTTAGGGGGGAACTTCTCAACCCCTTCTCTGGCCAAAGCCTTTTCAATGTTGAAACAAAAAGTCAATTAATCGACTGTCAGTTATTTTTGTAGAGTTGTCTGATTAACGATATAATTTATGTGTTTTAGGCTCCTCCAGGTGACAACTCTACTAGAACATCTATCCAAACAGAACTCTACATACAAGCTGTCATCTTTGACCATATTTCCAGAAGGAAGACTTAACTATCAACATGTTAGATGGTCTCTGATTGCTTGCTAAGTTTAAATGAATCCAGTGTTCAGTCACAAGAAGCAAATTAGAATCTTAAATGAGTCTTGTAGTTGGAAGGATAATTAGAAAAGTAAAATTGAATTGACAAGTTTTAAACAAAACCAATTTCCCAATTGTCTTCTCATTATACCTGATATCTTATTTTCTGTCGAGGTTTTTAGTCGTTTTTTTTCTTTTATCTAGAAAGCTGAAGCAGACGGCAATGGTTCATAGGAGAAGAGTGACGTTACAACTTCAAAGATACAGTAATTAGTACCATATCTCACAGCTCAGATTTTCCAAAACAAAAATGTTCCAGGTTTTATTGTTAACAAATCTCGTGGAGCAAACCTTTTTGCCATGTGGCAGTGCTATCTCCTAAAATGTACGCAAACCAGTTGCCAGTGAGTCATTCTGAACTCATGATGACCCCATCTGTGTCAGAATAGAGCTGGGCTCTACACAGTTGAAATGGCTGAAAATCTTCAAGTAGATCACATGACATGGGGCTGAGGTGACTTGAACCTCCAACTTTGGGGCTGGCAGCAAAGGATGTTATCTCTTTTTAAAGACCAAGGAAGGCCACGACCAGTAAGTAATACGACAGAGGAACCAATGTGTAGCAGAATGAAATCTTGCCCAGCCCTGCACTGTCCTCCAGCGGTTGCTAGGCTTGATTCCATCATGACCATGACCAAGAATCCTCCTCTCTTGAGCTGGCCATTTACTTTACCCAACATGAAATGCTTCTCCAGGGATGGATCCTGTCTAGTAGCCACATCCCGGTAAGTGTTATGCGATTTCATCATCCTTGCTTCCTGGGAACATTCTGGCTGTCAGTCATGGATGCGGGGTGCCAACTTGGAGAAAACAAACACATGGGAAACGACAAGGGCTGCCTTTCAAAATTAGTGACTAAATACATATACACTGAAATATTTCATAAGATCATGTATTAACTTGTGAAAAATGTTCAATATGTGTATGTACCTGGACAAGATGATCACTTTGGCAACAAAATTGAGGACCCAAAATCTAATGGAAACTATAATTTTAGAGCAGCATAAAAGTGTGAGTGACTTTTGTGCAGAAATAAGATGTTAGGACACATGCTTCAGTCCTGTGCTGATAACTGAAAAACTATTGGTTTGGATCTAGCTTGGCAGGAGAAAAGATCTGGCAGTCTGCTTCCATAAGTACTTTGCTCTAGGAATCCCAATGCGAATTCTGCTCTGTCATGTATAAGGTCATTGGGAGTTAGAAATAACACAGTAGCATGTTATTGTTACATGATATCAGATCAGTTCTAACTCCCAGTGACACTATGTACAACACAACAAAATATCACGAGTCCTATAACATTCTTCCAATTGTTCTTGTTTAAGCCCATCATTGTAGCTACTGTGTCAATCCATTTGGTCAAGGGCCTTCCTCGTTTTCACTGCCCTTGTAATTTACTACATGTGACGTCCTTCTTCAAGTGCTGGTCAGTCCTGAAATTTATTCACAGTATATGAGACAGTCTTACCAACTTTGCCTGTAAGAAGCATTCTGGCTGCATTTCTTCCAAGACAGCTCTGTTTGTTCCTTTATCAGGACAAGAGACTTTCCATATTATTCACAAGCCCCCAAATTCAAATGCATCCATTTTTCTTTGGTCTTTCTTAGTGGACGTTCACAAACATATGAGGCAATGGAAAATACCATGACTTGGGTCAAATGCACCTTAGTCCTCAAATAAGCACACATGCTTCCCAAAACATTCAAGAAGTATTATGCAGCAGAATTATCCATGTAATACATATTTTGATCTCTTGACTGTTACTTCCATGAGCATTGATTGTGAGTTTAAGCAAGACAAAATCTTTGACAACTTCAATCTTTTCTCCATTTATTATAATGCTACATATTTGTCCAGTGGTGTGAATTTGGGTAATATACATAATCTTTGACCTTCATCAGCTTCAAGTTCTCTTCATTTTCAGTAAGCAAGTATATATCATCTGCATTTTAGAAATTATTACTAAGTCTTTCTTCAATCCTGATGCCATGTCCTTTGTCATATAGTTTCTATTTCTCAGCATTTTGAACAAATATGCTAAAAGGATACAACCCTGATACATGCCTTTCTTGATTTTAAACATGCAACCTTTCCTTTGTACACAGTCAGGTATCTTTTCATACTAGAACACAAATATCTTTCTTGTATTACATACATTCAGCCAAAATCCACATGATATAGCAACGATCTCTCTTGTTCTGTGTCCTCTTCTGAATCTGCCCATGTACCATTGCAACTGTTGTTATGCTGCAGCGGTCATTGTTGAATGATCTTCAGCAACATTTGACTTGCATCTGATAGCAATGATATTGTTCTATAACTTGGGTATTCTGTTGGGTCACCTTTTTTGCAGTGTACATAAATGCGGTTCTCTTCTAGCCAGTGGGTCAAGTAGCTTTCGTCAAAGGCCATGACATAGAGGAGTGGGTGTTTTCAGTACTCTTCAGCCTGCTGAAACATCTTACTTGGTATTCCATCATTTCTGTAGCATTGGCTTTGGCTACTGCTTTCAGTTCAGCTTGAACTTCTTCCTTTAGCACCACTGGTTCTTGATTGGCTGCTACCTCTTCAAATAGTATACAACAATAAAAGCCCTGTAACATTGAAAATGTTTAAGCCTCCTGCTTTCCTTATTTTTTCTTTCTAAACAATCTCATATAAAGCAATTAGCTTGAGCTAAGCACGGTGGTCATCTGCTCTGTGCAGGCTTCAGGACAAGCAGACTTCAAAGTACAGTATGAGAATGGGGAGAGGAGGAGGGACTCATGTGGGACATGGTGACCTGGCCATAGATGTCAGAGTCAAAACAGGGTGAGCACAGTGATTTTAGAACAGGAGTAATGTGAATTCATAGTTTCACCATATGTAAGTAGATAAGGGGTGTTAATGTATATAGGAATTCTTATTTCCTTGTTCAATCTACTGAGGGAGTCTAGGAGAAACAGCATCCAAATAGTAACGAATACTTTTATTTATTCAGATCTTTGGCTCTACATGCCATTTTGACACAAGACACTAGAGACAGTGGGAGACATTACTGGTTCCAAATCTGAGGCGGGGAAAATTCAAGAGCATAGAACACATTTCTGTGCCAGAAATTATAGGAATTCTTGATGAATGATAGTTATATTCTATAAAGTCACCATGAATGTTGAATTAGCAGACACTAAACAATTCCTCTGTTAGTATGTTATGCTGCAGTGGCTTATATGTTAGAAACTATACCACCAGGATTTCAAATACCAGCAGAGTCACCAATTCCTATAAAAGATTTCATAGGAATGCTGTCCATTCATATAGCAGGGTAAAATTGTAGTCAAATTTCATTACTACATAATGTTTAGCCTGACATTAGTTTGCAATATGCACCCAGATTGATTCATATTGAATAAATCCAATTACTGTCTCATTCCATTTCTGCATTGTTTTCATATTCAGAAATGGATTTTCAGGGTCATATTTTGATAAAGAATGACTTCTGATTGTATTCAGTATATGTCTCAAATCTTGCTTTGCCCTCTGCTCACAGTTTTAGAGAAAGCAACTAGTACTCTAACTATTTTGAAAGTAGGAGACATAAAAAGTAAGAATACCCTGAAGACATTTGTTGACTGCAAAACCCAGGGGGAAAAAAAAGGACTATATTCCTTTAAGAAGGAAACAGAGGGTATGTGAACCAGCAAAAAGAGTAATAAGTCAAGAGAGAGGACCAAGGATTCAGCTAGCCAACAGAAAGGAAATAAAACAAGTGATTGGGCAACGTAGTGAAGAGCATTAAAAACCAGACGCTCTGGCAAGCTGAGGTTAATGATTAGCCCAATCACTTCAATGCTCCAGATTTGGCTCTCCAAATCTAAAAAGCAAGGACTTCTTACAGTTTCTCTAATGAGTCTAATCTGGTATTAGAACTCCTTCAGCTTAAGAAAATAGTTGTGTGATTTTTCTACAATTATTTGATATTTTGGGGTGCGTTACTCCAAACTCTTGTTGCAAGTAACAGAAATCCAATATGAACTTTCATTACAAAAACCCAAGGGTATCTCACAGAATTCTTCTCCCTCTCACTTGTTATTTGTATATTAATATGATCTTATCCTTACCACCTTAGTGTGATTGGTTTCCCCTATCTTTTGTTGGGTTTTCCAGCAGTGAAGCCCAGGAGGTGGGGAGATATATGATAATAGCTGATACAAGGTGTATAACTGTTACAGTTATAGGGCCTGCAAGCATGGGGGATAGGCACTTGAGAGGGAAAGGGGGCTTCAGGAGTAAATAATGGAGGGGAAGGGGGCACCAGAACTGATCATGCATGCACAACTCATTTTAAAGATGATTTTACCTGGGTCAGGGTGTGAGGGGTGCTCTGAGATAGATGTGCTGCTGATTGCACAGTTCCTCTTGATGTGATTGAATGACTCAGTCGTATGGCATGTCAATTATGTGACAATAGAAATGTTGAAAATACAGGGGAATCTCACAGGACTCAAAAAAGCCATTATGTCCCTATCTCAGAAATAATCATACATAGAGACATGACCTCTCTACTCACTCATGCCTTGCCCGTATCTCACTCAATTTTCTTTCTGCAAACAGTCCTTCTGCTTCTCCTACATATCTGCCCCCTGGAACCCGCCCCTGATTTTCTTGCTCTCACTTTCACACGCCCCAATCCAGAATCCCAATTAAGAGACTCTGGCATCAGCTTTACTCGGTGGCCTAGTCATTTTCACCAAAATCTAAAATAGTCACACTCGATAGAATTTTTTTGTCCAAAATTATGATAACCATGGATGGGTAAAGAGTCACCAAAATGTGTGTGGGTGATTGTGTGGTAAAAGAACTCGTCCAGTCAATGGCACAAGGAGTGCGGTGACCAAGACTGAGAAGCAAAAGACTTGGAGTGTATGTTTAGTCTTTTGGAAGCTGTTTAGACTCTGGACTTGTTTTTTTTTTTTTTTGAAGCCAATGATTCTAACAGAAAGAGAAGGAGCAGTTGCAAAGTAATGAGATTAGCTTCCTGGTTGTGTGCTTCTTGTTTTATAATAGAACTTATTACAGTCAGATGATAGTCAAAATCTGTTGAAACTTCAATTTCATTGTGCTCTATTGTATTATATTGCAATAGAATTTTAAAGTGTTGTTTACTTGGATCCACAATCAATGGTCATGGAAACAGCAGTCAAGAATTAAAGCAATGCAAAGCATTGGGAAAATTGACTGCTGAAGACCTGTTTAAAAGGGTCAAGGACAAAGATGTCACTTAGAAGACTAGGATGCACCTGAGCCCAACTGTGGTATGTTTGAGCATCTCATATGGATGTGGAATCTGAACAATCAATATAGAAGAGAGAAGAATTGATGCATTTGAAGGATAGTGTTGGCGAAGAAATGTGAACATACCATAGACTGCCAGATTACCAAGTTTGTCTAAAAAGAAGGACAGCCAGAATGTCCCTTGGAAGGGAGGATGGCCAGACATTATCTCGTGTACTTGGTCATGAGACGTTATTGGAAGGACCAGTTCTCAGAGAAGGATCTCATGCTTGGGAAAGTAGAGTTTCAGCAGAAAACAGTACGATCCTCAATGATGGATGGTTACAGTGTCTACCAAATGGGCTCAGACCCAACAAGGAGGGCACAGGTCTGGGCTGTGTTTCCTTCTTTGGTGCATAGGATTCCGATGAGTCATAATCTATTCTAGGACACCCAGCTGCAGCAACGACATCTCTTTCATAATATACTTCCTCTGTGCTAAATATATAATCTCTAACGTTGGTGTTGTACCTTTTATCTTAATTTAAACACTGTTCTGTTAAAAAAAACTACCATTCTATTTATTAATTGATTCTTATTCCATTTTTCGATTAATTTTTTTCTATCTCCATTACTGATCATATGCTTTTTTAGGAGTTTTGGTTGGATTTTATCATGTTTCCCAGAATTTTGTTACAAGTAATCAATCATTATAATTTCTGCTTTTTCAAATATTGAAGCAATTCATCTTTCCATTTGAATTTATTTCTGGGACACAATTAACAAGTTTTGAAAATTACTGTCCCCCTATTCCATTTTCTATAAATAATTCTCACTTGCTGATGTAAAATTTTCTTAAACCCAAGACTTTTGTGAGATCTATATAAATTAATTTTAAGGCAATTAGACTTTTATTTAAGCTGCTGATGTGATTTTACCTTATCAAAGAATCTGACTTTTACAGTTTCTAACTTGGGGATATTTTCATGTTTTTATAACTTCATTTAAATTAGTTTTATTTTTTAATATTCCACAGACGTTTGAGAAAAGAGCGTGTCGTCAGCTTACCTATGTTAGCTAAACTCTATCAACCTTGCTCCAATTTCCTAAGTTCTTTGTTGTGCATAAATATCTGTTGAGTTTGACCTATCAAAAGCCAATAAGAGATTTGGACAACTTTTCAACAAAAAAGCATTTACTTCTTCTTGTTTATTTAGCTATTTTGATTAATTTATTTTGAATTTATGCCTTTATTATTATGTATGGGAATTGATAGCAGTCTACCTTGACCAAGTCAAAAAATATCTTAAATTTCCTTTTATCTTTTAACTTGAATTCTACTTTTTTCTGAAGTTTAAAATATCATACCTACTTTACTTCTGCTTTCCAGTGTCTAATAAACCATCGACCATTTTATGACCAATTGCAGTCATCTATGCAGTGTAATTTTTTAAATTTCATTTATTTATTTAGCTTTCCAAAACCTTTTTTTAGAGGTAATATAGATAGGCGATTAGAGGTTATAGTATCAGAGATCAGTTTCAAAACATTCTTTCTTCTTTAACTGTTTGCTATCATCTCCCCTTTAACCACCACCCATCTCTCCCCACCCCCCATGCCCTGTGGGAACACCTCTTCTACTTACATCTCTATAGGTTCTCCAATCCTGAGTTTCATATACTTAAAAACAGGAAAACATATAACAAAACGTTTAAGCGGGCTATCCCAATAGCAAAATACATTAGAGCCAAATCCAAAATGAAGAAAAAGAAACACACACACACACACACACACACAATGTGGAAAAGCATATCAAACCCAGCTTGTGTGGGAGGGATCAACTGACAAAATTTTAACTGTTCAAGTCAGGTTTTTCATTTTTGATCTCCTAAGGTCAACTCCCCAATGCACACAGTTTGACAACCAGTTTATTCTCATCCCTCAATTATGTAGAGAGGGAAATCACCAGAGGTTTATTACTTGCATGATCTTACCCATGTATCTGGGGCTCTCAGTGTGACCCCTAGCCATCCAGAATCTCACAGTTAGGACTCACATACTCAGTCCTCCTTGTGCTTCAGCATTATCTGATTCACAAGGCTTCAGACACTGATGTTGAAGTGCTTCTTCTACGTGGCCTTAGTTGGCATTTCAGTTAGGTGACTGCTTGTTTGGAAAGAAGCCTTTAAGCTCCCAGATGTTATTTTACCCGGTAGCTGGTGTGGCAGTTGCGTAATCGCTTATGAACTTGAGGATATGACGAGTGAAGGGGTGGAGTCTAGCCTGTCAATCTGGTCACTGCCTGATGATGCCTCCTTGGGAGTATGGCCTTCTCAAGAGGACTTTGGGAACTTCCTCTCTCATGATTCTGCCATCAGAAGAGGCAAGTGTCTCTCTCTCTCTCTCTCTCTCTCTTTCACTTGGAGGAGCCACATGAAGACCCTCAGCAGCACTGAGATGCTTTCACTGGCTCTGGATCCACAGGACAATCCACCCACCAGC
>PVJH01028733.1:0-26950 GCA_004026705.1 Nesogale talazaci
AGCAACCCACACGACAGGGTAGAGACTGCAACTCTTTTTTATTTTTGGGGGGAGGGGGCATCACTGCCTCTGGTGGTCGTGGGAGCTACCCAGTGCCGCTTTGAACCGCCAAGCCCGCGGCGGGCCGCAGCCCCGCACTCAACCACTTACGCCGCCGGGGCTCAGGCCGCGACTACGACTCTTTACAGAGATAGAAAGCTGCATCGTCTCCCTTCGGAGCGGTTGGTAAGTTTGCACACCGCTGACTATGAATTCGGGACTCTTCAACTGGGGGCAATCCTCAAGCTCCGGGGCCCTGGAGACACAACTCTGGTCCGCCCCCGCTGCCCATGCGTCTGCCAGCCCCCGGGGTCCCGGCGTACAAGGGAGCCGTCTTCGGCACGAAGAGGTCGAGGGGGCTGGACGATGTCTCTAGTTTGGTGATCTCTTTAGCAGGTCCGCTAAAGAGCCAGCGGATACGGGCAGTGACTCCCTGGGGCCTTTTCGAGGTGCTCTTATGGTCAGAGGAGGAGGCTCGGAGGGCATAGTGGGCACATGTTGGGCGGCTCGCCGAAAAGCCAGCCGCTTGAAACCCACAGCCACACCGAGGGAGCAAGGCGAGGCTCTCTACTCCCACATGAGGCTCAGAAAGTACAGGAGCAGCTCCACCCCGCCCTAGAGGGTCGCTATGAATGGGCTTTGACTCCATGGCAGTGCGTTTGCGGATCACAGGTTTACATTTTACCTTTGGACACCGATAGAATGCTAACACCACTGCCTTAATCTTCAAAAACCCTCCTACAGATTTCTACACTGTTGCTTTAGTAATGCATATTGCTAAAAGTGCAATTTATGCTCTGGAATGGAAATCAGAAAACCAACCAGTAAGGGAAGAGAAGGTGCAGAAACACCCTTTTCCCTTCCTTGGCTACAATGTCCTTACGAAAACTGGCCTCCCTGCCTCTTAAAATCTCCACATTCTCCAAGGCAGAGGCTGCCATACGACAGCCCCCAACAAGGCCAGGTGAGATATTTCAATGGTATTTTCGTGCACACCCGGTTCTCTGTGGACTGGAATATAATCGAGGTGCTCAGAGAGGCTGTGTGACCTCTGGGATCCTGTCTTGATGCTGAGCTTCCCAAAACAACAACCCAGGCATTCTCTGCTTTTATATTACCCACATGACCTCTGCACTTCTGATCGTTTTGACAGGCAAAAAGAAGCAGTTAAAAAAAAGACAAAGGTATAAAATAGAGATAATAACATATTGTAAGAATTAAAAGCATTCTGACTTTCAGGTAGGATTTTAAGCAATGTATAATACAGAGTATGGCACTTGACAAAGCAGTCTGCAACAATGGCATTTTCTAAATCTTAAGAGACTGTAATTTATGGGGTGCCAAAGTATACATGCAGTGACAATAAACTTGTCCTTCTTCCCCACACATTTAGGGATTTGTCAGATATTGCTAAGGCGGGCCTTTGATGTCGCCAGAGTTGTAAAATTGTTCCTTCTACCCGAGCTCAGATGAAGCCTTTAAACACGCCTCCCACAGGTCTCTGCCATCGCTTGCTGACTGGTTTTCACTGGATCTCTCTCTCTCTCTCCCTCTGTGCCAAGCCCAGCCTGCCTTTCAGAACAGTTACCTGGCTCTTTGAAACCGCAAGTGCTCTTTGAAACCATCCGCCTTTTCGGAAAGCCAGAGGTCAGAGGCGGGGAACCACAAGCGCCCCCTGCCATAAGCAGTGTGCATCAACCTCAGCTCAGATGCAGTGGCTCATGCGCCGGAAATGACGTCAAAGCTTCATTTGGCTGCCACCTTGACAGTTGCTGTCCTTCCTGGGCTTGAAGTCACCTGATGAGTCACTTCATGAGCGTCTCCTAATTTGATCCTTCTCCTCTTTTAAAGCATCACAGCTTTGCGAGCTTTCCTTCTGTCCTCACTTGAGGACCTTGGACTCCCTGTTCCTTGAGACCCATCCAACCCACAGACATTGAGTCCCTCTGACTCAACAGTACCCGGAGGAGGGGATCAGGGTTGTAAACTTTCTTTTTCGGGGTGTAAACTTTCTTTTTCTTTTTCGGGGTGGGGGGGTCATCATTGCCCTCTGGTGGTGGGAGTAGGAGGCCCAGCCTTGCTCCTGGAGATCTGCTGCTGGATTTGAACCTCCAACCCAGTGGGTCGCAGTCCTGAGCACAACCACTACACCACCGGGGCTCAGCCCCAGGGTTGTAAACTTTTACAATGAAGTCTCATTGTTCTCCCGGGGCTGGCTCATGGGCTTGAACTGCCAACCTTGGGGTTAGATTGAAGCCTTCACCCTCTTAAGAACAAAACTGAAACCCTAAGCCATCGAGGTGCCTCCTCCCCAGAGCCACCCCCTGCAGGGTTCCTAAGGCTCTCAATCTTGATGGGAGCAGATGGCAGGCCAACGTTTAAATGAGCGCGCCACAGAGCTCCATACGCTTAAACGCTCTCTGCTAATCAACGTTCCCTCCATGAACTGGGCTCTCCACCAAATCCTGGCGCTCTGCTGGGACGGAATGAGTGGAGACTGTGTGCCTCCTCACACCTGGTTCTCTCACACAGGAGAGGGCATTTCCACCCCATCTTCCTCACCAGGGATGCCAGCTTCCGGGTTCTAGCACCTGTCTCAATCCACCTGCCCCCCCCCCCCTGCCCAACCATCCTTCTACTTGCTCCGGCAACTGAACAAAAATTGTGAAGATGGCAAAACTGTCTTTATTCTTTCTCAAGCCAAGAAGCCAGCTTAATATTTCAGTTCCCCAGTGACCTATCATGAACTGCCATCCCGCTGTCTTATCTTTTGCCTACAAAGGACTTCTCAAGTAGAAAAGCAGGTCGGATGGGTCCACATCAACTGAAGCTGCCCTCGGTCCTCTTCATGATCTTTTCTCCGACCTCACTCAGCTCCCTGACACAAGTCTGGGCACAAGCTCCCTGGGGCACAAGTCTTCAATGCTGATAGACCAAGCCTGCTGCACGACTACTGGAAAATACCCACACTCCCCCATACACACACAAATAAGCAATATGAACTGCAAAACAAGCAATCCTCAACTACATTTCTGAGCACATAAAGAATGCAATAGCGTTCTCAAATTCTGCATCTAGAATTATTTGACCAAAGCATCATGTGAACATCATGTCTGAAAAACACACGGAAATCCTCAAAGGAACATCACATAGTCTGGCACTGATGGGAGTTTTACAAATATGCTGAAATTGCTCACGGGGGCTCCTATGAGTGGGCCCACTGACCAGGTGCCACTGCGCGGACGCGGACGCACAGCCAGTGACCCCCCAGGGCTGGGAAGAACTGCTCCATATTTTTGACAGAAGCAGACGCCACCTCTCTCTCTCATAGAGCAGCTGGTCGGTTCAAATCACTGACCTTTTGGTTGGCAGCCAAGCACTTATTCACTGCACTCCAGGGCTCTCAGGATATTAGGGACAATTTGTTTTAAAAATCCTCGGGGAGTAAAAGTAAGGGAAACGCCAAGAAACTTCTGACATGGTTGCAGTATCAAAGGAGAATGGCAGAGCCTACATAAGCTCATAACGTCCAGCGTTGGGTGGGGGGTGGGGGGGCCTGGAAGATCCCCCCTGCCAAGATGGCGGTGACCACCATCTGCAAACAAGTCTCGCTCTGAGGTCTGTCTTGTCAGAGGGATGGCACTCAAATGTGGCCATTAGTGCTAGAAAATGATCCCTGACACAATCACATACCACACAGAACACTGCGTATGTGGATTGGAGAGCCGGGGAGCAGGTTGAAAAACAAACCTAGCCAGGAACTTGAGCCTCACCCCACTCTTGAGACGTCACTTCAGGCATGTGTGTAACTCTGTTGTTAAGTACCATCAAGTCAGCTCCGACTCAGCTTGGCTTTGTACACTCAGAATGCCACCCTGACTGGCCCTGCCCCCTCCTCACAATCGCTCCTGTGTCGCAGCCGCTGTGCCCATCCATCACTTGAAAGCCTTCTTTTCCCACTGTCCCTTCACCAAACACGATGTCCTTCTCCAGGGACTGGTCTCTTCTGACACTGTGTCCAAAGTATGTAAGACAGAGTCTTGCCAGCTTTGATGCTAAGGAATATTTGACCATACTTCTTCCAAGACAATTTTGGCAATTCATTCTTCTCCAGCACCATACTTCAAATGGATCTATTCTTCTTGGGTCTTCTTTATTCAATGTCCAACTTTCAAATGCATATCAGGTCATTGAAAAGACCATGACTTAAGAGTGGGACAAGAGGAAAGTAAAAGGAAATAGAGGAAAGAACTAAGAGGCAAAGGGTATTTATAGAAGTCTAAATAAAGGCATGCACACCTATAAATATATTTATATATGAGGATGGGGAAATAGATCTATGTGCATACATGTATAGATTTAGTATTAAGGTAGCAGTTGGACATTCGGCCTCCACTCAAGTACTCCCTCAATGCAAGAACACTTTGTTCTATTAAACTGGCATTCCATGATACTCACCTTCCTGGCATGATTGCTGAAGACAAATGGGTGCATAAGCAAATGTGGTGAAGAAAGCTGATGGTGCCTGGCTATAAAAAGATATAGCATCTGGGGTCTTAAAGGCTTAAAATAAACAAGCAGCCACCTAGCTCAGAAACAATAAAGTCCACATGGAGGAAGCACACCAGCCTGTGTGTGATTATGAGGTGTCAATAGGAGCAGGTATCAGACATCAAAGCACAAAAAATCATATCACTGTGAATGAGGGGGAGTGCAGAATGGTGACCCAAAGTCCATCTGTAGGCAACTGGACATCCCCCTTACAGAAGGGTCTCAGGAGGAGACAAGCCAGTCAGGATGCAGTACACCAATGATGAAACATACAACTTTCCTCTAGTTCCTAAATGCTTCCTCCCCCCCACCCCACCCCCGCACTGTAATGATCCCAGTTCTACCTTACAAATCTGGCTAGACCAGTTCCTATACTGGTACAGATAGGAACTGGAAACATGGGGCATCTAAGACAGATGATCCCTTCAGGACTCGTGCTGAGAGTGGCAATACCAGAAGGGTGGAGAGGTAGGGTAGGAAGGGGGAACCAATTACAAGTATCTACAAATAACCGCCTCCCTGGGGGATAGACAACAAAAAGTGGGTGAAGGAGATGTTGGGCAGTGTAAGATATGAAAAAATAGCAATAATTATAAATTATCATGGGTTCATGGTGGGGGGCAGAGAGGGAAGGGAAAAACGGGGAGCTAATACCAAGGGCTCAAGCAGAAAACAAATGTTTTGAGAATGATGATGGCAACAAATGTACAAATGTGCTTAACACAATGGATGGGTGTATGGATTGTGATGAGACTTGTATACGGTCTTAATTTTTTTTTTAAAATGAATACAATCATTGCTCAATAAATATTGCCTAGATCATGAAAAAAAAAAGAAACTATCATGACTTGAGTCAGGTGTATCTTAGTCTTCAGAGTAATATCCTTGCTTTTCAACCCTGTAAAGAGGTCTTATGCAGCAGATTTACTCCATGCAATGCATCTTTTGGTATCTTGACTGCTGCTTCCTTGAGCATTGATTGTGGCCCTCAGCAAGACAAAATCTTTTTTTTTGATCAAAGGCAACGTCAATTGTTGCTCCATTTATCATGATGTTACCTACAGGTGAGGATATTTGTCTTCTTTACGTGTGTCTTTATAATGATTAAAAGCCAGACCTTAGAATCACAAAAGTGAATTCTAACATAATGTGAGTTTCTGGGTAAGTTTTTCAGGTTTCCCTAGTATTTCATGATGACATCTGAAGACTAGTTCTACTGGAAGGGAATTCATTTGTCCTATACAAAGGTTGGGAAGTAGCAGATTGCAGACGTAAGTTATTTTGAGGAAATGATTTCACAGAATTTTCAGATTTACAATTTGTGTGTCATTCTACATCATTATAAACAGGGACGAGATTGGAGTTGTCAAGGATTTAATTTTACTTGGACCCCAAATCAACACAAAATGGCAGCAGCAATTGAGAAACTAAATGATATCTCAAACTCAGCATTTCTACTGCAGAAGACCTCTATAGAGAGTTAAAAACCAAAGATGTCACCTTGAGGGATGATGCAGTCATGGACTTTTTGTCAGTTGCTCATATGCATGTGAAAATTTCACCATGAATAAGGATGACCAAGCAAGAACGGATGTGTCTGAGTGACGCGTTTGGTAAAGAATATCAAATATGCCTTGGGCAGCCAGGACAAACAAACCTGTCTTGGGAGAAGCACTGCCCGAATGCTCATTAGCCAGGAGGATGGAGAGATTTTATCCCATTTGCTTGGGACATTTAGCAAAGGTGACAAGTCTCTGGAGAAGGGCATCATGCTTGGTAGAGTCGAGGGTCTGTGAAGAAGAGGCAGGCACCTAATGCAATGGATTGACCGAGTGAGGGCAGCAATGGGTCAGACACGGCAGTGGCCGTGAGAACTGCAGAGCTGGACAGCATTTCACTCACTGTCCACAGGGCTGTCCATGTGCATAAATCCATATACCCGTTCGACAGTGCACCCAACAATCACAAGGCATTCCACGAACAAAGAACATGGACCTCAGGGGCTGAGCCCCGGTGGTGTAGTGGTTGAGTGTGGGACTGCGGGCCACAGGGTTGGCGGTTCATATCCAGCAGCAGCTCTCCAGGAGCAAGGCTGGGACTCCTATTCCCACTAGGCGGCAGTGATGCCCCCCCCCCAAAAAAAACATGGATCTTTGAGACAGCACGTTTTGGATGAAATCAATGATCTCTGTGTGAAAGAATACCAACATGGTTCTCATCGTTTTTAGTAACCTTACAAATAAATAAATAAAAGCACCTGTTTACAATAGAAGCAGCATGAACATTCGGTGAGTGCCAACTCTATCTTGGGCTAGGTTGGTTTACATTGATTTTTACATTTAATCTAAAATGGAAAAACTTACACTTTATTGTGATATATTTTTTTCCGCCTGAAAATTATCTTGGTGGTTAAAATAATTTATTGTAAAAAGTTTCACTTTTCACAATAAGCAAGGAATTTAGGCACAAACCTTTTAATATCTACATTGGTATGTATTAAAATATGTAATCAGAAACCAACCAAGCTTTTTGAGGGGGTAGATGAATCTTTAATTAGAAAAATATGGTAGCGATTAGTAGAAATAGCAACACCTAGGATAGTAAGATAAAAAAAATGTGTCTACTTTTATCACAAGTTCTGTTTATTATTATGTAGGTTATCGGTCCAGTGTGGCAGTCACAGTGCCAAGCCATGTCACTAAGGGGCTTTCTCTTTTGGAGGCTGGCCCTCTCCCAACCTTGATCTCCCTCTCCAGGGACTGGTCCCTCCTGATTACATGTTCCAAGTACGTTAACCGCCTCTCATCACTCTACCTTGTACTTCTTCCAAGTCATATTTGTTCGTTCTTCTGTGGTCCATAGTACAGTCTATGTTCTTCAGCAACATCACATGTATTCTCTAGGCTTCTTTATATACTGCCCAGTTCTTGTCTGAGTATGAGGAAATTGAACATACCATGGCTTGGGTCAAGTGCACTTTCAACTTCAAAGTGACACCTTCATTTTTTTCCAACACTTTAGAAGGGGGGGGGGGGTCTTTGGCAGTTGACAGAGGTTCAGTGCAATGTGTCATCTCCTTTCTTTGTTGTTGCTTCCATGGGAGTTGACTGTGGGTTTCAGTAACTGAAATCCCTGATAACTTCAGTCATTTCTCCTTGATGATGACATAGTGATTGATTGATTGACCATGTTATTGGCTCCTGGACTGTGAGGAGTTTGTTTTCTTGATATGAAAGTGTGAGGCACATCAAAGGATGTGATCTTTGATCTGCATCAGCAAGAGCTTCGTGTCTTTCCCACCGTCACCAAACAAAGTGGTGTCATCTGCTTGTCATGCCAATAACTTCAATCTTCAAGTTGTGTTCTTCATAGAATTCAGCTTCCCAGATTACTTGTTCACCAGATAGTGTGAATATGTACAGTGAAAAGATACCAACCCCGCTGCACACCGTGTCTGATTTACAGCATGCACCATCCATTTGCTTTGTTTGAATGACAGTCTCTTGGTCGAGATTTAGGTTCTACAGGAGTACAATTCTGGAATTCCCATTTTCTTGCAATGTTACACATAACTTATTAAGGTCCACGCAGTCAAATATCTTTGTAAAGTCAATGAACATAGGTAAGCATCTTTCTGGTATACTCGGCTTTCAGCCAAGATCCATCTGACATGAGCAATGATACCCCTCATTTCATACCCTTCTCTGGTTCCAGCTTGAATTTCTTTTTTTTTTTTTGTGGGCATCACTGCTCTCCGGTGGTGGGAGTAGGAGGCCCAGCCCCACTGCTGGAATTGAACCTCCATCCTAGTGGGCCGCAGTCCCGCGTACAACCGCTATGCCACCGGGGCTCAGCCCTCCAGCTTGAATTTCAAGCAGTGCACTGTTGATGTATTTCTGTAGCAATTATCATCAGCAAAATTTTATTTGTATGTGAAATTATTGTAGAATTTCTGTATTCCATTGTATCACATTATTTACTTGTTGGAATGGGAATATATAAGGGCGTATCCCAAAAGAACCGGATGTGATGTGAGGGGGAAAGTGCATTTGGAGTTCATTCCATCAGGTCAGACTGTTACTCAAGCTTTCTATGTAGAGGTTCTGAAAAGATTGCATAACAGTGTGCGAGAAAAAAGGCCTGATCTATGGTGGATGGGGGACTGGTTTTGCCCCACAATAATGCACCTGCTCATACAGCCCTCTCAGGGTGCCAGTTTGGGGCAAAACCAGCATTCCTATCTTGCCCCAAGCACCTTACTCACCTGATCTCTTCCTGTGAGACTTCTATGTTTTCACGAATGCAGGGGGACATGAAAGGAGAGTGATTTGACGACATATAAGAAATGAAGAAAAAAAATCGAGGGAGGTGCTGTCAGCCATCCAAACAGATGAGTGTGAAAAATGTTTCCAAGAATGCAATTGCAGATTTGACAAATGTATTAAGTGTAATGGAAAGTACTTTAAAGGTGATAAACTTGTTTTGTAAAAAAAAAATTATGTAGCTTTGGGAGGGGACCTGGCTCTTCTTTTTTTTTTTTTTTTGGGGGGGGGGGATACCCCATCATATACTAATTTCTTCCAGTCAGTTGGATGGATGACAGTGTTTCAAATTTTTTTGGCATTAAAAGTGAGTGCTTCTAGCATTATGATTATCTATCGAAACATTGCATTGACCTGTTAGTTCCTGGAGCCTGGTCTTTGTGAATGTCTTCAGCTTAGTTTGAACTTCCTCCTTCAGTGGGACCTGTTCTTGACCACATGCTACTCTCACAATGACTGAATGTCGACAGTTCTTTTGGTACAGTGACCCGCTGTAGTTTTCCATCTTCTCTGGATGCTGTGCTCTGTGTGGTCCAACTTTTTTGCACAAACTTCAATTTTGCAACTGGACACTTGATGGTTTCCCTTCAGTTTTTTCAACTCGAGAAAAGCTGAATATAGTTTTCCCATTTGTGTTTCTGTCTCCAATTCTTTGAACATTTCATTGTGCAACACTGCCTCCATGAGTCACCCATTGAAATCTGCTGTTCCCTTTCTAAACTTCATTCTTCCCATTCAAAGCTTCTAAGTATAGATTTTTATTTTAAATTGCTAAGAATGCCAATTAATTAGGTCCATATTTTTCTGAACTAGTAAGAGAATTCAAACCTCAAAAGAAAGAATTAAGAGAAAGCGAGACATGAATGTAAAAGGGAGGTGCTACAGCTACAAACCCATGGACATCAACTCTCACAGGATCTGCCTTCCATGTGGCCAATGACCCTGCCAGCTGCTCTGGCTTTTCCTCCACTTTCCTCTGTCATATCACTCGTAATAGATGCACAAATGGGGCCGTCAAGATAGAATTCCTTCAGTGGTCTATCCAGGAAATGTGTCCACCCACATCCGCAGACTGTCTTTTTTTTTGACTCAGTTAAAGGGATGCCTCTTCTTTTATCCCCAGCTAACTCCTTGTCTCCTCCAGAGGGATCCAGTTTCTAATCTTGGCCTTCTTTTTGGGATTCCACTAGCCATATGTAGTTACTTAAGTTTAAAACGGAATCAATTAAAATAAAGTAACAATCTTAAACCCAGCTCCTTCGTTATACTACATAAGGTGCCGTTCATATCAGGCAGTGCAGATAAAGAATACTTTAGTATTACAGACATTTTTTTTTTGGCATCACTGCCCTCTGGTGGTGGGAGTAGGAGGCCCAGCCTTTGCTCCTGTGGAGCTGCTGCTGGAATTGAACCTCCATCCTACTGGGCTGCAGTCCCGCGCACAACCACTACGCCACCGGGACTCAGCCCCAGAAATTTTTAAGATACTGACTTTGCTGGTGAGCATACAAGGAAACACGTGCCACTCCAACCACTTGCTGTGTCACCGATGGTGGCCCTGGTTCCCATTCTTGGAATCATCCCTTCCGCATTAGCACACATTCCTGGTCCTCTAGGTCCTTACATAGGAAGTTGTTGAGTTGGGAACACACTCTACTCTCCCTCTGCGAGACCTTCCCGCGTCCCTCCCCCTGTGCTACATGGTACATACACACCTGACGCTCATTGACACTCCATGTGAAGACAATGGATTCTACATGAGGGAAAAAGTTAACACCCAGTGGCTTCCACCCTATGGCTGCATCTTAGAAGCCATCTTAGAGTGGCTGTGAGAGTTGCAAATGCTGGGCCCGGCCCAGGCTGATTGGAAGAGATACTCTGACCCCAGTCTGCATGTGAGCCAGCTGGAATGAATGAGAGGCTTCCGGAGACAGAATCGGGGGGCACTTTCTTTTACGGGCGTGTGAAGGCTCAAGAATCATCCCAGTCCATTTCAATTCTACTTTTCCTTCTCTCTCTCCCTCTCTCTTTAAAAAAGTCACTCAGCTCACCATTAGGCTTGGGGGATGAGGCATCTGGAGGGATTTTTGTTTTGTTAAAGAGACACACTCTCTCTATTGGCACAGCCCACCCAGAGAAATGAAATCAACAATATCCCACTAACTTCATGAGAAAGGAGTGAGGACTTTCCATATAAACTCTGCAGTCATCAGTGCCACAAACTCTCTCATCACATTCAGTTAGAAAATGAAAAAAAAAAATCTCTTACCTGTGTGATAAAAGGTGAGGAAAAACAGAAGTACTCCCATGAACATATTACTTAAAAAAGTGACGACTCCACAAGTAATTCCTTCAGGAACTGGGTAGACGGTCTCCACAAAAAGCTCAAAAAATATAGGTACACTGCTATTCAGAAACACTCCCAGGAGAATACAGGAGGTGTACAGTGTCACTAAAATAAAAACACAAACACTTCAGTTTCAGGCAGCAGCAAGGAGTCAGAGCAGCAGAGAGGTCTTCTGGGGGAGATCTTCTGGGAATCTCACTTCTGGTCTCCGGCAGACGATGAAGATAAGAGAAAACCAGCTCTTTTATTTACTCACAGTTTCTGGTGTCAACAGACCAAGGTTTATTTGCTGTATCTATTTGGTAGATCACGCCAAAGCACAACATCTTTTTGTCAAGACAATGTCATTCAAATAACTCTTTCCCCTGTAGTCACAGTCAGGCATGTCCAAGAGAAGCTACCACACGGCAACTCAACTTGCAATGTCCGTTCATTCTATCCTCTTAAAGGAGATGTAAAAATGTATGGATAAATATAAGCCAGTAAACATTACCTACGACGATGACATAGTTTTAAAAGACCAGTGAAGGGCTGAGCCCCTTCAAGGGACTGAGTACAAAATTCAGAAAATAAGGATGGAATTAACTGTTTTCAGGAAACATGTTTAGAAACAACATTTTATATATACACACACAAAAACGAATATATATTTCTGTAACATGTGCATCCCCCAAACATAATTTGTTCTCAGTCAAATGAAAATTTCATAAATAAAAATAATCGCAATTTGTAGAGGACAGTATAAACTGTATGGCAAAAGAACGATCACTTAAGGGTAAAGAGATATTGAGCAGGAGGCTGTCGGAACCGGTCTTGAACAGGGAGCGTCGAGCTGGGCGGCTTTTCTGAAGCATGGCACCACGCATGAAACACAGGCTGGGCGTCTCCGAAACCCAGGCGGGGTCTGGGGGTGCTGGGGTCCTGTTGGGGACCCTCAGGAACACCCAGCTCTCTTGGCCCTCGTTTCATGCTTAGTCAGATGCCTCTGGGTCGGTCGGTTTCCGCCTAGGGAACCTAAATAACTACCGCAGAAAGATGCCGTTTCTGTTTGCGTTCCATATGTGCAAACTCGGCGGGAAAGCAAGAATTTGGTTCCAGGTCACGTCACTAAACTGACTGTCACACGTCTTAGTTTCTCCGTACAGATACACTCTACGGTCGTCTGTTAACTCTGTAATAAGACTATGACACTGTTTGAGATAGGGTGAGGGTTTCCAAAATATGACACATGGCGTCATTTGTGCAGGAAAGGGGTAGATTAGAAATTCATAATCATGCTTGGTGGAGTGGAGGGGACAAAGGCAGGCCCCCCGACAGGAAGGATGGACACAGTGGGCTCAGGCGCAGGGTCGGATGTGAGGAAGGTGGGACCGGCTCGCTGTGGGTCAGAGCCCACGGGATGGCCCTGACACCAACAGTGGAGAAGGAGGAGGAGGAGATGGCTCTCTCAGCACCCATTCGCTCTATCCCACAGTACAAGCCGATTATGATGAGTCCGAATTTACTTCCATTTAGTTTTCAGCTGAGCGTTTTATACAGGATCTTTATATGCTGGCTTGGCAGATCCAGTGGGTGAATGTCATCGAATAAAAGCCAGGCAGACAGGATAATTTCCTCCTTGTCAAGAAAGCCTCAAACTACACCATCATTAAGTATTTCTATGGCTTTCTATAGTTCTGATACTAAAATTAAAATAAATGGCCTCTCAATTAAAGAGTCAAGATAATCTGGCAGAACGCACACAACTGAAGTGCGGAGGCAGTTTTTGTTTTTGTTTTCCGCAGAAGCTAGTGATATTTCACACCTTAAATAGAAAAACAAAACAAACCAAAAAGAGCAAAGTTCCAAATAACACAAAATAGTTATCATCGATAGGCTCGAAGCACCTGAGTTGGATCAGAAGCCTGAAAATCCTTCAGTACCCCTCCCCTGTACCCCAGCCCCTGCTCTCCGTGACCAATCAAATTACCACATGGAGGTAGCACAACTATATGAACACACTTTTATTCATGAAAACACTCAGAGCTTGAGTGTTTATAAAACCTCCAATAAACAAATGACAGTATTTCCCATAGGAATGATGAAGGGCAATCTTACTGGCTGAGCAGTCAGCTACATGTACAATGTTACGACGTTATTAACACCCCACAGTAATTTTTTTTTTCCTAAAGAGGTATTTATCATGAGAGGGGGTAGACTTGAGAACATCTAACAACAAGCTCGAGAAGCCTAGGGTGCTGGAATGGAGCGCTACGTTGGAGAGAGCCCACAGGCTACTGCAGGTCTAGAACAGAGGCGAAGCTGCTCAGGGTGAAATCCACGACCCACGAGAAGGGGCTGGAAGACCTGGGGGTGGTTTAAATGAAAGGCTCAGACCAGGCAGGATCAAATAAAACCACCGTGGAGCCCCAGAGACCCTGCAGGGCAGAGCGGAACTGCCCCTGGGTTTTTCGGAGGTTGTGGCTCTTCTTGGTAAGAAGAAAGCCCGTCTTGATTCAGTGGAGCCGCAGTTGGGTTTTAACTGTCGATTTTGCGGGCAGATCTGGGAGTGATTAAAGACTCAGACCAGACATGACAGATGTCCCCAAATGTTTGCAGAGCTGTCAGTGGAAGCCGGAGGGAACTGACTACTTTATAGGAAAACTGTCCTAGGACCTGGGCTTCCAACTAGTTCATTCTGGTTGGACCCCCTGAGTTCCCAGAATGGAACAGTCGACCCTGAGGGTGGTAAGCTGAAGTTAGACGAATACTAGGGTGAGATCGAAGAAAATCAGTCAGTGAATAATAAGTAATATGAGGTCTACAGTCCACATCCGTAGATCAATAATCCATTAATGTAACAGATAACATCCTCAAAGAAAAACCCTGCCTCCCCAAACATGGTCATAGTCACCAATGTAGGGGGTGGGTGTAAAGACTTCAACTTCACTATTTGGGGGACATTATTCACCCTAAAGCCCGTAAACCTGCTGTCATGGAGTGAGCCTATATGACAGAGTAGAACTGCCTGTTGGGTTCCCCCAAACTGGAATCTCCAGTGGAATAGCTGGTGGATTCAAACCGCCAACCTTCTGCTTAGTAGGCAAGTCCTTAACGACTATACCACCAGGGTTCCTTACACGAAGGTAGAAGATGATTAAGGTTATTAACATCAAAATCTTTTGATGTTTCTTGGTGACCAAGAAGTGTGTCTCAAAGTGGACGATTCTACCCTGTGGTATGGGCGGGTCATACTGACTCAGGGGGCTCCAAAAGATACATACACTGCATTAGGGACTAGAGTAAAAATTACTAGAGTAATTGCCAGGAGAGTGCTGAATAGCTTTCCTTTCTGAAGAAGGCCCAGTAGGCCCAATATGTTTGAGAACCTATGTTCTAGGTGTATAAGAATAATAGACAATTTGCTTAAAGTTTTATTAATAAGAAACATTATAAGGCAGGACAACCAATTCTTATTATATATGACCTTGTGGATTAGAATACAAAAGTTCCCTAAAGAATCTGTTTAGGGCATTAACAGGGTTTACTCTGTTATTATTGTTCCTACTATCCAAACTTTAATTTTTTCTGTTCCTAATATTCATATTTTTATTTCATGTCCATGTTAGGAACATGTGGCAGTTACATAATCTCCTGACATGTTGGGTGAAGGGGTGGAGTCCAGCCTGTCAATTAGGTCATAGTCAATGAGGCCTGTGAGGGGGCATGCATGGCCTTCTCCTGAGGATTCTGGGATCTCTGGTCTTCCTTGCTGGAGGCGGGACACTCTCCCCACTTCACATTCCTGTAGACAAGTCACATGAAGCTACGCTGATAAAGCCGAGCCCTACTGCTGGAAGAACCATGTGGAGACGCACACCAACACTGACTGAGCTGCTTCCATCGCCCCTGGACCCAGAAGACTTTCCACCCACTGGCCTGTGATCTTCCTGCATGTGGCGTGCTGCAAGAGTCTGAAGAGGCATTTATAGACTGGTATCAGACAGAGGGGCTGATATCGGACTTAGGGACTTCATCTGGGCTGGGCCAGATGTTTTCTTAGCAGACAATCTAAAGCTCTTTCTTATACACATAAGAGCACCTATGAATTTGTTTCTCTAGTCAACCCAGACCACTGCAGAAAGTTCATTTTATACTGTTTTCATAAGTCTGGGCTTGTGCCCGGAGTTCTTAGGTCTGAAATTGGTTAAGTCCTGGGCTGCCAACGGAAAGGTTGGTGGTTTGAGCCCACCACCCAAAACCTGGGGAGCTGCTCCCCAAATGCCACAGCCCTGAAAACCCTGCACGGCTCCCCTCTGCAGCCCAGGGCTGTCACCAGTCAGGATCAGCGCACTGGCAGTGGTGCGCAGGGTGTTGAATGTAGTTATGTCTAAGTACACAACAGCAGCTCAAAAGTTCAAGGGGAAACTCCATCATTTTTTTAATTCCATGTTTTCTCTGCCTCCTTTGAAACTCCCCTCATCTATGTGTGTACATGTACAGATTTACATTTCTGCATGACTTATGTCATTTCTCCCTTCTCAGCCTAGTGGTTTCTTCCTGAAAAAAAAAAGACTGCTCTGATTTCCATGATCACTAGCTAACTAAAACATGAAGTACACGAAAAACCAAGGCTCCAAAAGAGGACGTGGTCTATTTTGCTGCAATGTCCATACATGGCTTTGCCTTTTCTTCCTCTTAATTATGAGTTTTCTGGCTTGGCCTCTTTGTTGGCGTACTTTAGTCCTATCAAGATTGGCAATCATATTTAGAGTATGTGATAGGTAGGTTTATTGTGCCAACCTGGCCAATAGGAATATGTGTGATTAATAAGGTCACAGTTTGACTGGAGGGTAAAGAGATAAATGGCCGGTAAGTGCCCCCCATCCCCACCCCCTCCACCTCTCTCTCTGGTAATCAGACCATCGTGTGGCTGTCTTAGCTAGTTTTCTGCCACAACTTGTGAGCTACCCTACCTGTGGGTCTGTGTGTGTCACTAGAGCTTGAGGTTCTTTTGAGACTGCTTCGCCACACTGTTGGTGTGTTCACCACTTGTCGGATCCTGTCATCTGGTTGCCTGTTGGTGACCTGTCCTGCTGTTTGCTGCCTGTGGCCAGGCCGCCTGCCTTGCTCTATGGAAGACTGCTTCCTTAACCTTGGACCCAGCAAGCTGAAGGCCTTCCAGCATATTAACTGCTCCATGGAAGTGAGCTGAACTGAGCCCTCTGTACTGCTGTGTGGACTAATTAGCTGTTACATTCCTTTGTGCTCATCTATCTATCTATCTATCTATCTATCTATCTATCTATCTATCTATCTATCTATCTATCTAAAAAATAGCAAGTGTCCTGGTTTTGTTTCTCTAGAGAACCCTAACCCAGAGTCTCTTATGGCTGGACAGCAAAATGGTCTCTTCTACAAAAACACAACGAGTAATCCTTTGAAATCGTGGGCCCACAGTTAGAGACTGGTTGTAAACTCAAATATCATAGGTGTAAGTTTCTTAGCAACATTTAAGATCCCAAAGAATTATTTGTGACTCTGAAGAAGGCAATGCACTGCTAACCATAAAACACTGACCCCTCTAGTCTACAGATTCTACCTGAAGACTTAATCTTCTTTTAAAGATCCCCATGGATAAGCATTCTATGAACTTCTTCAACAGGTCTTTTGAGTATTTCATGATTCTGACATTTAAAGATTCTTTTACAACTCTACGGTCTCCTTTTATTTCACGTTTTTCTTTTCTCGGGCAGTCATGAGCACGAGCAACTCTCAGTTCATAAAGTTGAAGGGGACAATTAGGCCGCTCCTTAGCTTCTCTCCATAAAGCCTACAATCCCCAATTTTCCAAGTAATGCACATTTATCTAAAGATGTGCTTCGCTCCTTTTTTGAATTTTGTGATTTCCCCTAAGCTTAGACAAGGGTGTGTTTTTATTTCTTCCCCTATTAAAACAGGATATCATTACCTTAATAAAGACAAACTACATGGAAACAAGGAAAGGCCTATTCTCCAGCCCATGTGTAGTCACTCACGTTACTTGTCTTTAACAACTGAGCATCTTTTCCTTCTTTAAGTACCGTTTGCCTCTTTATTCACCTAGGACTACTAGGTCAGCTGTCACACCAGGGACTTGTGCCCAGCTAGCCCACCCCCCAGCCCCCACGCAGTATTTGCTTCTGACAACGTCATTGTAATAACTTGACTTAGATGAGGAATCTCTCCCAAGTCAACTCCTATCTGTTGAATAGTATGATTACATTGCTTTAATGAGGTCCACACCAAAGTGCTAGCATTCCCCAAATGTGATTGCAAAGCATTCATCGGCACGCTAGAAAATGAGTCGGTGTGAGTTGTTGCTCACGGGCTGGGCAGCTAGCTTTCAGAAGCGAATATGTATTGCCACTGTTTTATTTATAGATAAGCTTCATGATTTTGGAACTCACATCATCTAGGCATCTATTGATCTGCCCTGGGGTTAATATTAGAATTAGTGAAGATAGAAGGCACTGCTGATAGTCATGAGGGGAGCCTGGTCGCAGGTACGAATATCAAAACAAGACGCTTTTGGAAAAGATGATTGTGATGCTGTTTTCTCTCCTTGGAGAAAGCGGAAGTACTATCAAGATCAGTGGCAATGGGAGGTTGCAATGAGACAGCACTAACACATGGGTTCAATAAAATTAAATATCTTTTGTTTTGTTATGTCAGCAATTATGATTCATGCACAAATTTTCAAACACATTTCATGTGGATTCTTCTGAAAATAAAAAAAACTAAAATCAAGAAAATAAAATACTAAGAAATACTAAGTTGTCCAGGAAATAGATAAAAAGAGTAGGCACTTTCTCAGTTAAAATGAAAATGACTCTGGATAAGAAAAAAAAAGGCAATATGAATTTTCCATTATTGAGTTTAAATACCAATCTACAGGTCTGAATGTGTCTATAATTAGATTGTGTAGTAATCCCCCTTTCATGAAATCTCTTACTTAAAAAGGAATTAGGTCAGATTTTTACAAAGGCAGTAAGGGGATGTGTGACAGATTTATTCAAATTCTCCATTGTTCCACTAAAATGTGCTTTTTTGCCTCCCCCTCGCTAGCACCGAGTAGCAAAGAGGGGTGGAGTGGCTGGCGTCCCTAACAGAGAAGCCTAGCTACTGAGACTCACGAGGGCGATTGTGTCTGTCCATTCGAGTGCTCTCTCCTGAGGGCCAGTGTAAGCGACTGGGTAGAGGTGAAGGACAAGGTGTGTACGCCACAAATCCATGTGTCAGATTTTCAGACATGGAGGGGCAATAGCAACACACTCGACAACCATGCCAGGTAACCAGGACTTCGGACAGAAAGATTAGCAGTTTAAAAACACGTGTGTGTGTGTGTGTGTGTGTGTGTGTGTGTGTGACAGAGAGAGAGAAAGAGAGAGAGAGAGAGAGAGACACGAGGCTGTGGGTAAAGAGTTCCAGCCTTGGGGACATCCTATGCAGAGTCACTGTGAATAGGAGTCGATTCGATAGCAGTTAGCTGGGTTTTTAGTTTAACAGGGAAGCTGGGGCAGAGGATGCTATGATAATTCAGAGACAGAAAGTAAATACATTTAGTTCCTAACCTCCAGCCAATGTATTTAGAAGTTAAAAATTCATCTTTCAGTAGTACTGGAAGGGTAATCAAACACTGACCAGCACTTCTGAAGAACAGCAGAGTTTATAAACCCTGGCTGTTAACATGGCCACATCTAACTCAACCTTTCGATCCTGACCTTGATCTAATTTAGAATTCTGCTTTCCTTTCTGTCCAACATAATTATTTTCAACGGCAGTCAATTACATCAATCTTCTTGTAAGACTTAAAGAGATGCTTAATTGAAAACCTTTTTCTGATGATAAGAGGAAAGCATGCCCATGTTATAAAAATTCAGACAAAGTAGAAGTTAAAGAAAATTTAACTGTTCGGAATATCTCCACCCCCAAATTTTATCATGTTAATTAGAAGCTATGTAAAATTCCATAAATGCATAATAATCCATGCTTAATTCAAGGGAATGCAATTTGTCATGCATAACTCATGATGATGTTCTTGAAAGACCTAACAGCTGTTTCCTCCACAGACACTGTCACAAATGCAGTCAGAGCAGTGCCATGAACAGCAAGACCTGCAAACTAACAGGGCTCCCCACCAATGCTGTCCGACGGCTCATCGTGAAGCTTCTCCAGAACAGCTTAAAAAAAATCCTGACCCAGAAAGTTTCTCGAAATTGCTCAAAATCACACTGTAGGAATGTTAGTGCATAAAAACCGAGTAGTATCACAAAACAACCATGTGTGACTATGTCTGGGTCAAAGTGACAGCAACCTCTGAATGGGCGAGTTGGGGGCAGTGCATTTATTGACGGGAGGAGGGCAGTGCAGAAAAGGAGTGTGAGGTAAGCAATTGCAATGGAAACCAAGCCACTGAGTTGTACTTGAACAAGCTGTTGAAGTGGCATCCAGCCTGTGTGTGTTCTTACCAACAAGTCGTCAGCAACTGATTACACCGGACAGCCGGCCTTTCTAGGCAAAGCGAGGCATTTCGGTCGGATGGTGTTTGGTCCTTGGTTCTCAGCACCATCAGAGTCTCACTTTTTCCTGGTACTTCTAGGTCAGTGGTTCTCAACCCATGGGTCTCGACCCCTTTGGGGGTTGAACAGCCCTTTCACAGGGGTCGCCCAATGCATAACAGTAGCAAAATGACAGTGTTGAAGTATCAGTGAAAATAATTTTATGGTTGGGGGTCACCACAGCATGAGGAACAGTATGAAAGGGTCACAGCATGAGGAAGGTTGAGAACCACCGCTCTCGGGCAACATAAACAGCTAACATTTATTACATAGGAGGAGGCTATGGTGGGAAAAACTGGTGGAAAATGGAATCAAAATATAATGGAATTTCCCCACCAACGCTTTGAAGCCACCTCATAAACCAACCATGGTTTTCAATAGCAGAGTTAAAGCAGAACAGCTGCAACGAAGCCGAGCCCGCTTCCATGTGACCACCCGCCCCATGGTAGTCCCCTGTCAGTCCGTGTGGGGCTCCCACAGCTGATTCCCCCCTGTGAATATCATCAGACTTTTCTTCCAAGAAACTATGGGCAGACTTGAACCTCCAACCTTTGGCCATGTACTGAGCGCTTGGCATCCGTGCCACCAAATAATTCAACAAGCATGTGTGTCTTAAGAATCTAGTGGTCACTTAAGAATAAATACTTATAAATTGGAAACAAGCAATTTTCATCTCATTTGTCAATAGCCATAATCACTTACTATTGGGGAGTGTGTCTGGAGGGTACCAAACCGTGGACAGTTTTTCACGACCTTGGCATTGGATTGGACACCGCCACCTTAGCTTTCTGTTCCACAATAATTTCTGTGTAGTCTGTGATTTTTATCCCAGCAACTACTAAAACCAACTTTGCCAAAATAGGACTGAGCCCATCAACAAGGAGGTAGCACAGCCGAATGGGGAAACCTTGAGCTTGAGGTCTATGTAGCATCTGACACCAAAGGCGTTTCCTTTGGAAATGTGACACTTGTTGATGCTGCTCATGTGCACAGTTTGGGGACTGGAGGTGTAGGAGAACTGTACCCCACTGCTCTGTCTCAGTGACCATGGTGGTGGTGGTTATAGCTGAGAGGTCAGTTCTGACTCACAGTGACCTTACAGGACAGAGCAGAACTGCCCCGTGGGGATTCCTCATCTGCAATGATTATGCCATAAAAAAATGTCGCTGCTGAGAATATACACAACAAAGCACACACCAATTCAAGTTTCTCTGGGGACAATTTAGCAACACTGATGACATTCACTGCGTTGTGCAACTATCCCCACCCTCCTCTCCTGAGTTGGTCCTCCCGCAATAAAACAAAGCCAACCGAGGTTTCAGCAGAAAATTTCTAGTCCCATTAGTAATGGAATCCATGCTGATAATTCTTGAAGAGCATTATGCTCAAGGCAGACAATTTTTACTAGTTAGGCTAAACTGCTGTAGGGTTTTAAGAAGACTCGAGGGCACATTTTTGGTTTAAGGTTTCTTTCTTTTCTTCCTTCCTTCCTTCCTTCCTTCCTTCCTTCCTTTCTTTCTTTCTTACTCTCTTTCTGTTTTCATAATTATACGTGCTAACTGGTATCTTACCTGAGGAGGCAAACCCAGAGCTGGCCACCATGGCTTTTCCTCTCAGCAGAGCAATGGCAGTACTTCCTGGTTTGAGGTTTAATGATTATCCGAGGGCTTTATGTCAGGGGTTTACCCAGTCTCCTTGTTCCAGAAACTCTAGAGTCTGCGAGCATTTGAAACTATACATCTTCCTCCTTTTGATCAGGTGCTTCTATGGAGTCGTTTTTCTGGTCTCTGCAAAGGAGGCCGTTGTTCATAGAGGCAATGACCCACACAGTCTATTTGCACCTCCTAGTCCTGCCCCTGCTTCTTCTTCTCTTTTTCCAGTTGAAGATACACCAGTTGTTTACTATCTGGTTTATATGCAGCTTTACACCCCCAGGCACTAGCAATGAACAGACACATTAAACACATTTTCAGGTCAATTAAATTGCTTCCAACTTTGGGCTATGGAGACTAGTCCTGCAATGATCATTGGTGTACAACTGTCTATTTGAATCTCTGATTTCACGTCTTTGGGGCATAAGCCTAAGTGTGGAATTGCTGCTAAGTTATGCCAGTTGACATGGTAATTCCAGCCCTCGTCCCTTACATGATACGTAACGATTCTAGATTTCACATGCCTCTAGCTGAGGTTTGATTTTAGAGAGTAGTATCTGAGCATACATGAATGGTATGAGATTGACCTTAATCGAGGGTGTGGACCACGCTTCCTGTTTAATGGTTAACTTCGTTACTATTACTTACAGTGGATGTAAGGAATTGAATGCTACAGCTGAGATGAAACAGGAAATTGTTTCCGGAGTGGCCTGGAAAAAACTCTAGCTGATTAAGATTAGCAGAAGGCCAATGGGTAGGGGAAGCAGCTTGCCAGAGGTCCCAGGTCATATGTGCACAAATAAGATAAAGTCCCAAGGTGGAGATCATATGATTGCATTTTGGTGAAATTTGATTGCACCATGTAACTTCCACCACATGACCTTTGCCTGCATGGGTCTGGTTAAATGGGGCAAGATACTGATGGGATTTGTTCGGTATAATAGTGGAGGGAAAAGGATGTCCATTGTGCATGCTTGGAAGTTCCAGCTATCAGTCAGGAAAGGGAGGTCCAGGCTTCCAGCCAGAAGGGCTGCACCTGTACTGGCCCATCTAGGCCAGGTGGATTCAATTCAGCCAATGGGGTCAACCACGCTCGCTCACCACGGATGGATTGAAAAGGCCCTGATTCCCGAGCGGCTTCCTGGCAGGGAGATGGGGGTGAGGGACTCTGTGGGTGCTCGTGTAAACCTGAGACTTCTTCTAACTTTCATAAAACTCGGTGGGATCACAAACCAGGCTCTGGCGTGAATTCTTTCTCATGCGGAGCCAAGGACCGAGGTATACGTCTCTTCTTGAGAGACCTCATGAAAAACCTAACAGATTGGCCTGTGAATAGCTGTGGACGGGATTCCCTGCAATGGCATCCTGCTGGGTATACACTGAGTCCAGAGAGAAGCAAGGGGGGTGGGGAGCTCATCACCGGCAAGAGCCCAGGAGCGCGTGCACCTCTGCATTTGGCTTAGCCCTACCTGACCTCCAGGTTTGGGACTGGACGGCATCCACCACTGGGTGAGACGTTCCCTTGAACTGTCATTGGTTGTGGGGGCCCTGGAGCGGTTTGCATCTTGTACTCAAGGAAGGAGGGGGAGTGTGGAATGGAGAGTCTCAACCTGCAGGAGTTGCACTTGGGGAACTTTTCCTGGTGCCAATTCCTGGGGACTAGAGCAGCATGAGTTTTGGTAAAGATTATCATCACCTGTGGCAGGTCCGGGTTTCGTGTTTGAGTTACTGTCACGGTGTTCTCCACAGGGCCTGTGGTAGTTTGCATTCCTACCACCAATGGGATGGGTCCCAGTTCTCCACAGCCTCACCAACACTTAGTTTTCATTTTGATTTTTTAAATCGTAGCTCTCCTAGTGGGGATGAAATAGCGCCTCTTTTAACGTTGTATTTGGTACTCAGAGGCTCCTGCTATCCAAATAAAATGGAGGCTGGGTCTTTCTACAATGAAGGCTGTTGGAGTTGTGCTTCTCCCTGGCGGCTGACGACAGTATTTTGCAGTGCTTGGTGGGCTTTTGAATATCCTCTTGAAATCCTTGACCCGTTTTATGATTGTTATTTGGTGTTTTGTTATTACGTAAGCTGTCAAAGTTTAATGTACATTTTGATTTCCGCTTTTTTGGTCAGACATTTTGTTTCTGAAGATAGTCTTCCTGTCTGCAGCTTGTCTTTTCACTATTTTGACAAAGACTTTTGATAAACAAAAACTTTCCATTTTATCCTGCCTTTTGCTGGTTGAGCTTTTGTTACTCTAGTATATAATATATTCCTAAAATTTAAGCCTGACAACATTGCCCCTTCTAACAATCGCATGCTTTTACTTTGTGCATTTAGGTCATTAATCCATTTTGGATTTGTTTTTATAGAAGGCTGTGAAGCATGGATTCCATTTCATTTTTCTACATGCGTGAATCCAATTTTTTCAGCATCACTTATTCTAGAGACTCCTTTCTTCGTCACCGAATGGACTTAGCACCTTTGTAAAATATCAGTTTCCCAAATATGTGTGAGTCTATTTCTGGACTCTGAACAATTACGTGTCTATTGTTACATCCTGGATCTGGCTCCTTTGATTCCTGGAGCTGGGTGATACATTTTAGAATCAGGCAGTGTGAGTCCTCCTATTTTGTTCTTTTCTTTCAACATGGTATTGAGTATTTGGGACCTCCAGTCATGCCATCTAAAGTTAAAGATTGATTTTTCAACTTTTGTAATTAGGCATTTGAAATTTTGATCAAAATTGCATTAAGTCTATAGATCGTCTGGGGTTAGCACTGATCCAAATCAGTATTAACAATGTTCAATCTTCCAACCTATGAAGATGGGACATCAATTCCAATCTTCTTTAGTGTTTTCAAATTACCAACCATTCCACAGGAAAAAGAGGAGGCTGTCTGCTATCATAAAGATTTAAAGTCTGATATAGGTTAGCTGTGAATTAGGTCAACCTGATAGTGGGTTTGCTCTTAGGGTTTTAGTCCTCTACTTGTCCACCAACTTCCCTTTTTCTGCATAGCTCGGAACGACTTCTAATGTTTCTATTCAAGCTACAGAACATCCATGTGAGAGAGAGAGAGAGAGAGAGAGAGAGAGAGAGAGAGAGAGAGAGAAAGATAGTTGTAGGGCCAGGTATATACTCTCTCAACTTCTGTTTGGGAATTTTTCCATGTACCTTATTCTTCAAGTTTAGTTTTGCAGGGTGTAGTGTCCTTGGTCGATCTTGTTTGTTTCTCTGCTGTCAGCACTTTCAATGTTATCATTCCATTGCCTTCTGGGCTTCGGTGATTTTGAGGAAAATTTGGTATGTAATCTCAGTGGGAATTCTTTCTATGAGACTGCTTCCTTCTCGCCGCTTTCAGGATTCTTTCTTTCACTGTAAATCTCGAGAGCCCACCCCGCTGGGTCTTGGTGTGCATCTCTTTGGGTTGATCTTAGTGGGGTTCTCTGAGCAACTTGCATTTGTAGAGTTACGTTCTCTGTTACACTGGGGACATTTTTTGTCACCATTTCTTCCAATGTTCATTATATTCTTTCCTGGAATTCCCAATGTATACAGTTAGTCTCTTTAGTCCCATAATTGCACTAACTAGTGCTCCGTCTTTTTAGCTGCTGTTCCCACTGCTCTTCAGCACCTGTAACTTTAACTATCTCACCCTCTGGGTTGTGGGTTCTTTATTCTCTGATTAAGTTTGTTGGCAAATCCTCCGTGTGTCTCTCCTTTCATTTATTGTCCCTTTCAGCCACAAATCACCTCTTGGCCAGATGGTCATTTTGTTTGTGCATTTCTTTCTCCCTCTTCCCCTGAGCTGTGGGGGCTGCTTCTATCTGAGCTTACATTTAGGGGAGGTACAGGCAGACTTTCCTCTCAGGAGAACAGGGGCTGGTAGTCCCCAGAAGACTCTCTCAGAGACTGACTTCTCTTGCTGGTTTCAGAGGGCCAATGGCCCTGCGGTGGTTGGGAGAGAGAGGAGTCTCCACTTACAGAACCTCCACCTGACTCCAGTGTAAGAAACTGCGCTGCAGTGAATGATTTACTATGGCTCTTTTAGTCATAGTCTTTGTAGGGCTCACCAAACACTTTTACCTACTAATGGATCTAGGTAGGAGAAAGAGGGGTTGTGGGTTGTGAGGGTGGTGGAGGGGGTATGGAAGGGCATGAGTTTCGGCTGAGTGACTGTTAACAGGTTTAACTGCGATCGACAGAGGATGGCGGGAAGGGTGACTGTTACTACTAGCAAGAGAGAAAGTTAGAAGTGGAGCACATCGCTTGGACCCAGAGATAGCTGTGCATTGAAACTCCTTGATCCAGAAGATAGCTGTGCCAACAGAACACTGGCAGAGCAGCAACAGCTGCAGAACCAGTAGCCAGAGCATGAGACAGAAGTAGATTTCACAGGCCACAGAGCAAGGAAAGTGAATGCCTCGAGGCCGGAGGCTGGCTTGCGGAGTAGGATGTCTCCAGGCACTTAATTGAAGGAGCTACGTTTTCTGCCCTTGGGAGCTTGAGCTGAGCAACTGCAGGCTGAGGCTGATGGTGGAGTGGTATGTCCCTTGACATTTATTGGCAGCCCTAAAAGAGCTTGGGCAGCAATACTGCACAAGCAGGGCAGAGGCCAATGGGCCATGTATGAGACCAAAGACTAGACCAGGGGTCCCCTGTTTTTAAACAGGGGGCCAGTTCACTGTCCCTCAGACTGCTGGAGGGCCGGACTACATTTAAAAACAAAACTATGAACAAATTCACTGAGAGCCCAGGATGAGTCGGCTGCTAAACAAGACAGCAGTGGCGGCAAAAACACTCGGCGGCCCACATGTGGCCCATGGGCAGTAGTTTGAGGCCCCCTGGATTAGAGGGAGATCTGCTGGAATCCCAACTTATAATAGATTGTCCAATCTGCCTAACTGTATCCTGAGCTACTGTAACCTGTTAACATCCCTAATAAACTCCACAGATGTGAATATCATCTCTGAGCTCTGTGTGACCATGACAATGAATTATCAAAACTTAATGAGAAGTGGGGCTGAGCCCTGGTGGCATAGTGGTTGTGCGCGGGACTGCGGCCCACTGGGACGGAGGTTCAATTCCAGCAGTGGGGCTGGGCCTCCTACTTCCACCACCAGAGAGCAGTGATGCCCCAAAAAAACAAACAAACAAAAAAAAACTTAATGAGAAGTAGAGGGTGCCTGGGGAAGAGGGCTGGTGTCAAAAATTGATAAGGAAGGTTGGAGGATGGGTGCATGTCTGACCTTAGCATCACAGGAACTGGTCTTGGCTGACTGATACTGATAATACTTTCCCTTCCCCTTTGTAAGTTAAAGAAGGTTAGCCATCTCATATATATATACACATATACATATACGTATACATATACATGTATACATATACATATATATATTACAGGAGCCTCTGTAGGAGTTCATATAAGTTGAGCAGCTGACAGTTCCTGGTTGGGGGGGGGG
>PVJH01028734.1:0-26955 GCA_004026705.1 Nesogale talazaci
GGGCAGTCTTCCTTATTTTTTATTTATTCCTACTGACTTTCATCTCAAGATGATCACTTTCTTCTCTTATCCTCCAAATCTGGAAGCATGTTGTTTGGGGTTGACAGTGTTCCACACATTTATTGCCACTGAAAGGTATTTGAAACTGAGTTATTCCATTTCCATTTGGATTTTTGACACAGAATGCACATAACTTCAGAGTTCAATTCTTAAAATAAGTTCCCATGGAAACCAAACTAAAAGCAAAGTGGAGGAAGGAAAACAGATTACCATCTCTGTCTTGGAGGATAGTTGTCAGGACAAATACCTTGATTTCTTTAAGCCCTGAACATTTTGGCTCATGTTTATTTTACTAACCCTCAGCTGCATGAAAAGAAAGCAAGAAGATAGTCAGAAAATGATAAGTTCCATTTGGTCAATGCCTCAAAGGAGCTATATGCGTAGGCACTCCAGGATCCAAAATGTTATATTATGCACTCAGTTGTCTTAATTTTCCTATGCAAACAGTGTAGATCACCAACATTTTTCAATTCAAATCTCTTTTCCTTTTGCCATCACACTGTTACTTGATTATATGTAATTAACCAATAGACAACCACCTTCCTTGGGTGCATATATAGCCACTAAAGGATGGCTGACAAATGTGGATGTTCTTCCTGCAATAAAATCAGTTTTGCGAGACACACACAAGAACATCCTGAAATATAAAGGTGATGCAAGTTACAGGGAAACAGCTCATATTCCAAATCCTAAGCAGATCTCTGAAATGGACAAAGGAAATCAAGGGTCAGTGATGCACATCTGAGCAACTTTTCTTTGCCTTTGAGTTTGAAGAAGAGTATTCTTCAATTTTAAGACAAATACTATTTTTTACAGAACTCTTGATAAAGCAGTGCCTTATTACATGAGGGTAAAGTGAAAATTTGAGAGTGAGTCAAAAAGAATTGCTTACAGGATTCTAGTTCATACATGCATGGGATTATTCCAAATAAAATGTGTTTAGACATGTGTCTACAGTCAGTGGATTGGTATAGAAAAGTTATATTGGTGATAAATTAGTCTCAGTCTTGTTACTATGACTTCAAAACACAAGTTAAATTAAGATAGTGGCTTCTAGAGATATCTTCTGAGCTCGTTCAGTTAAAAGTAGAGAAGTCAGCACAGTCAGCAACTGTTTGGTCTTTTTTTTTTGGCCTTAAAAGGAGTAATCTTGATAAATTTTCTTAAAGGACACAGGAGGATCATGGGAGCATATTATGTAAAGTTTTTTTAATAATAGAAAACTGCAGTAGTGTGAAAACTTGGTGCAAAGTAATTATTTTCCATCATGACCATCTACCTGTTCTTTTTTGAGGGTGGCAAGGGCTAGCTTACTAAGTCCACATGGAAGAAGCACACCAACCTGTGTGATCTAAGGATTGCAAATGATGTAATTCAAAATTGAAGGTTGGAATGGGATCAGAGTTTAAACTGTGGATATACCAGGTTTGAAGAAGGCTATGGATGGGCATGGAAGCCCAAAGTCCATAGGTGGTGTCTACCCATAGATTAAGTCTCTAGTGAATACCTTCTGACCATGGTTGGGGGATTTAAATCATCTTGTTATCTGACAGCATGGCATAGATGATTAAGGTAGATGTAATTCAAATGTAGTATTTTATTTGAATCCCCCTTTGATGTGTTTAAATCTATCAGTTTAAAGAATAAAGTGAAGAAATACATGTGAATGTGAATAGTTTTGCTATCATGCAGAGTGCATTGGAAGGTGACTTAGGGCAGATGCAGTTAGTTAAAATTTGATACTTTATAATTTGATCTCCTTTTGACCTATTTTAAACTTGTTCTAGTTTTTTTATATTTTCTGATTTCCTTTTGATTCAGGCCTTTAGTTTATTATTGTTCTTAGCTTTTCTGTTTCTGTATGTTTTTTTGATATATGAAATCCAGCATGGGTGGATCTTTAGTTATAGTGAATGAATTAATGGTTTCTTGGGGGTATGGCAGGGGAGGTTGGGGAACAGGGAAATGGAGAGCTAATAATAATGAATAGAAGAAATAAGAAAATGTGCTAAAATTGATTGTGGTAATGATCCTACAACATTTCTTGATACAATTAAACTACAGTATTGAATTGAAGGATATGTAGACCACTTTCCAATAAAGTTGTCTTAAAAAAGCAAAAGAAGATAGACAGGAGAGATACTCTAGAGAAGAAACAGAATCAATGATTCTGGGGCCTCATGGGAGAGAGAGAGGTGAGGGAACAGAAATGGGTGCTAACAAACCCAGAGACAATGGACTAACAAGTTACCCACAAATGGTGGCAAGGAATGTGAAGGACATCTGGGAGGACTTGATCAAGGGCAATGTTACCGAGAGGAATTACTGAAATCCAAATAAAGGCTGAACATGATAGTAGGACAAGAGGAAGGTAAAAGGAAATAGAGAAAAGAACTAGGAGGCAAATGGCACTTATAGAGGTCTAAATATAGGCATGTACATATTTACATATGATGGGGAAATAGATTATTGTGCATATATTTATAGGAAGGTATAAAGGTAATCAATAGACAGTGGCCCTCTACTCAAGTACCCCTGAAAACACACTTTGTTCTACCAAACAGCCATTCCATGATGCTGACCTTTCCAACATGATCACTGAAGACAAAGACAAAGACAAATGCAGTGAAGAAATCTGATGGTTCCTGACTTTCAAAGATATAGCATCTACAGTCTTAAAGTTTTGAAGATAAACAAGCAGCCATATAGCTGAAAGGCAACAAAATCTATATGAAAGAAGTACACAAGCCTGTGTGATCGCAAGGTCTCAAAGAAATCAGGTATCAGGCATCAAAGAACAAAAAAATCATGTCATTGTGAATGAGGGGGAGTGAGGAGTGAAGACCCTATAACCCTCTATAGGCAACTGGACGTTCCTTTACAGAAGGGTGATGGGGAGGAGATGAGCCAGTTAGGGTGCAGTATAGTACCGATGAAGCATATAACTTTCCTCTAATTCTTTAATGCTTCCTCTGCCTCCACTATCATTGTACCTTACAAATGCGGCTAGACCAAAGGATGTACATTGGTACAGATGAGAGCTAGAAACAGTGAATCCAGGACAGATAAGCTATACTAGGAGGGGAAGGGAAAGATGGGGGCAAAAAGGGGAACCAATCACAAAGATCTATATATAACCCCCTCTCTGTGGGGCAGACAACAGAAAAGTGGGTGAAGGGAGACATCGGGCAGTGTAAGACACAACAAAATAATAATAATTTATAAATTATCAAAGGTTCAAGAGGGAGAGAGGGTGGGGTGGGAGGCAAAAAAAAATGAGCTGATACCAGGGGCTCAAGTAGGAAGAAACTGTTTTGAGAATAATGTTGTCAACAAATCTCCAAGTGTGCTTGACACAATGGATGTATGTAGGGATTGTGATGAGTTGTATTAAGCCCACAATAAAATGTTTAAAAAAAGCAGAAGAACTCTGGTTCCACCATTTCCATTACTGGTAGACCACTGCCGTCAATTTGATGCGGACTCTTAGTAACCCTTCTGTGGGTTTCTTGGACAGTAATTTTTACCGGAATAGAAAGCTTCATCTTTCTCCTATGGAGTGGCTGGTGATTTTGAAATACTGATCATGTGAATCACTGCCCAATCTGTAACCACTAGGCCACTATAGAAAATGCTGGGCTAGGGTTAGAAAAAAAAAGAGAAAATACTTACAATTTAGTTTCCTAGTTGGTATAGTATAAACTTGTCAGTTGATAGATTTTATTATTTTATCTTTAAATTTTAACAGTTTTTACTATAATGTTCATGTTCCATATAATTAAATGGCTTGAATATATTAAAAAGAATTGTGCAATCATGACTACAATAAATTTTAGAACATTTCCTTCATTTTAAATTTAAATTTCTTTCATTTTGTGTTCATTATTATTAACTCCTTATTTCCTCCTAACCTTTCTTGCCATAACTATTATTCTAGTTATTCTCTTTAGATTGACCTATTCTGGATTTCTTATAAATAATACAAACTTCCTGGCCACAATAATAATAACAAAATAGAACACAAACTCAATCCAAGAGAAAGCAGAAGATAATAGGAACTAGAAAAAAATAAAAATGGGTCTAAAGGGAAAGCAAATGGCTTTTTATTGGCATTTATATGGCAATAGATATATATTTTAATGGCATTTATATGACATGTTATTTTATTTTGTTGATTCCAGCCATTTGGGAGAAAGTGCTATGGAACAAGGAACAAAGTAGGTTCCAACATGCTTCATAGCAGGGTAAACAAATGATAAACAATATATACATAGTCTACCCATTCAGTTTCCATTGAGTTAATCCGAAGTCATAGGGACCCCATGTATGGCCACGTAGAAGTGTTCTCCAGGGAGCTTACATCATCTGGTGTTTTAGGAATAGATTGGTAAAGCTTTCTTTCAAGGTCCTTCTGGATGGACTTTAGTATCCTAATTTTGTCAGTAGGCAAATACTTTAACCCTTATATTATTTGGGGATTGCTATCCATTTTAGGTAGTATTTTTAAGGTCCACTTTTTTATTTCACCATTTAGCAGTTACAAAATCTAACCACCAGAAATTTAAATATTTTCTCGACATCAGTTTCAGTAGCTTACATGCCACTTCTAATTTATATGAATTTAATTACAGGCAGTTGGTGATTAAAAACAAGGGTAGAGATCATGTACTAGAATTTTGCAAGAACAATGACTTCTTCATTGCAAACACCTTCTATACATGTGACCTTCTCCAGATGGATTGCCCAGGTATCAAGGTGATTGCTCAAATGGGAAGAGACAATAGAGGAAGTCAATATCTGTCATCAAAACAAGGTCAGGGACTGACTGTTAACTTCTCATAGGCAAGTTGAAATTGAAGAAAATTAGCATAAGACCACAAGAGTCCAAATAAAACATTGAGTATATACCATATGAATTTAGAGAACATTTCAAGAATAGATTTGACTCATTCGACAGTAATGACAGAAGAACATATATTTCTCTTTTTTCTTTCTTTTTTTACTTTGGCATCACTGCTCATATTTCTCTTTTTTCAATAGTGCTTTAAATTCTAAACCATTTGTCAGAATAGTGATACTATTATTACAATGCCTAAATTTCTCATTGAAGCTACTTACATAATAATTGTCAACAAGCTGATAGGCCTCTAAAGTGACCAGGGACATATACATACATTTTAGATATATGAAAGGATTCTGAGCTTGTACTTAATTGCCCTCTCCAATCAAAGGACAATTTGTTCGTACAGTGTGGTGCTGCTCAATACTTGATCTCATAAAGTGATTACTGAAGATATGGGTGGGATAGCAAAGTGAGGGGAAGAAATCACAGAGTTTCTGACTTTCAGAAAGAGTAGCTTGTGAAGGCTTTTGAAAGTCTTAAAGGCAGCAGTCTTATAAGTGAGGTATCGACTAATGCCACACAAAATGAGCACAATAACCTAGGTGATCCAAGGAATACAAATAACAAAACCCAGGGTCAAAGTATGAATTGCATTGGAATTTTAATTGCAGAAGATTATGGATAACAGTAAAATCCCAAAATCCATTCGCAGAGTCCACACCTAGATTGAACTTTCATTGAATTCTCTCAGACCAATGACCGAGAATGTGAATAGTCTTATCCTCAGACAGAGTACATTGGAAATTGGATTTTACAGTTATGTTAAACTTGAACATGATTATTTATTTTCCTATTTGATCCATTTTTTATTTGTTCTATGTCTATTATCTTCTGCTTTCTCTTTGATGTAGGTTTTCCCGTGTTTTTTGTTTTGTTGTTCTTGTTGGTGGTGGTTTTTTAAAAATGATTTCCTCATATGAAATTCTAGATAGGTAAATTTATAGACACATTAACTAGATTATAGTTCTTTAAGGCTATAATAGTGAATATTGGGGTGCAAGAATGGAGAAATGTTCTAAAATGAATTTTGGCAATTCTTGCACAACTCTTTAATTCATTTAAACCTTTAAATCATATGGCATGAATTATATGTAAATAATTTTTTCAAAAAAACATCATCTATAAAGGAAGCAAAAAATCACTTAAAATCATAAATGAAGAAAAGATCCAAGTGGATGTAAAAAGGGACTCTGAAACTTGCTCTTGAACATAGAGCAACTAACGCAAATGGAAGAAATAATAAAGCAAAATAATTGGACAGAAAATTTCCTAGAGCACTTTGCATATATGAAATATGTAAGACCTAGAGCTGCAAATCCAAAATGAAAGGACATACTCAGCAACAATCAAGTTGAAGGAACCGAATAAAACAATCACGCCACAAATGGCAACATTGAAAGATTCTGAGCAAAATCTTGCAGTATGCCAGAAGCACCAGAAGATGATGGGAGTCACAGTCACTGCACCAGAAAGAACTAATCTATGTTCAGTAGTATCAAGAAGTAGCGTATGATGAACCATAGGCACAGAAGTCAAAGTGCAAGCTGCGTAGAATGCAGTAACAAGAAGCAAGTCTCCAGGAACTGACCGAATATCTTTTGAAATGCTTCAACAACCTGATAAAGCTTTGAAAGTACTCACTCCTCTGTGCCAAGAAATGTGGAAAACAGTTGCATATTTGTACAAATTCCAAAGAAAGATGACCCAACAGAATGTGGAAATTATTGAACAGTCTCGTTAACATCACATGCAAGTAAGTTCTGATGAGGATCATTCAACAACTGTGGCGGCAGTATATTGACAGGGAGCCACTGGGAATTCAAGTTTGAATCAGAAGAAAATGTGGAGCAAGGGATATCATGGTGCTATTGGATGGATCTTGGATACTAGAGAGATATTTGCTGTTTTATTGACTATGGAAAGATATTCAACTATGTGATTCATACACAACTACGCATACCCTTGAGAAGAATGGGAATCCCTGAAGACGTGATTGTGCTCATGTAGAGGTTGTACATGGATCAAGAAGAGGCAGTTGTTCGAACAGAACAAGCGAATATCTTGGTTTAGATCAGGACAGTGGTGTATTACAGTTGTATCTTTTCATCATACTTATCGATCTCTGTTCTGAGCAAAGCATTGGAGAAGCTGGCTTATATAAAAAAGAATGAGCTCTTTGGGTTAGAGGAAGGATTATTAATAACATTCTATGCAAATAAGCTAGCCTTTCTTGTTTAAAGTGAGTATGACTTGATGCACTTGCTGTTGAAGATCAAGGATTGTATCTTTTGGTATGGGTTACAACTCAATGTGAAGAAAACAAAATAGCACCATGATATACAGAGTTGTAAGTACCTTGGAATTCCAGAAGAACAAATCAATCTGTCTTGGAAAAAGTACAGCCAGAATTCTCTTGAAAGTGAGGATGGTGAGACTCTTTCTTCTGTACTTTGGACATGTTGTCAAGAGGGACCATTTCCTGTAAAATTTATCATTTTAGGTAAAGCAGAAAAGCAGTGAAAAAAGGAAAAAGATCCTTAATGAGATGGAATGACACAGTGACTACTCTGGTGGACTCAAACATAGTAATTGTGAAGATGGCAGAAGGTTGGCAATCAGTTTGTTGTCTTGTACGTAGCATTGCTATGGATCAGAACTGACTTGACAACACCCAACAAGAGGAAAGGAAAAATAATCTTTAGCTCACGATTAGAGTTTACGACTGCTTGCATGTGTCTGAAGTCTTCAAGAACAAGCATTCTAGTAGATACAGTAGACATTGCAAGGCCTTTTCTGATTTAACCTTGGAAGTTTTGTAGTCACTTGACTTATTAAAACACAATAAAACTCACTCATTTTGAAGAGGAATGTATATACACCCCAGCTTTTGTTGGAAATATTGTCAGTTACATTTTAAGAACAGGATGGGATGGGGAATATTGTTATAGCAATAATTGGAAAATGTAATCTGCCACCATGACATTTTACCATGTGGCATCTTGTCTTTTATTGGGTAGATAGAAATCATCTTCAGTTCTATGACTAAAGTAACTTCTATGCAATGCTCATTAAAGTTTCAAAATATCAGCATAAAGTCTTACTCTAGGAGGCACCCAGAATTTCCAAAGTTTGAGTTGAAAATAAGTGGCAGTTTGATAATCATTCTGATGGACTTCTCAAGGCTAAATGCAAATAAATGCCAACATTTTGTTTCCTGTTTTCTTGGTCTTATCATTGGGAAATAATCTCATTATAGTAGGGAGATAATCTGCTGCTAATTTGAAATGATTAAGAGTTAAGGGGTGGGGTTTAGCCTGTCAATCAAATGACAGTTTGATGACCTCCGTTGGAGGCACTAAGGAGATCAATGGCTCTCTTGAAGTGATGTTGCAGTTGACAAGACACTAGTGTGCCCTTAGCTGGAGGAGCCATGTGGAAACCCCCACCAGTTGTGAGATGCTTATGTTTCCTAGGTCTGAAGAGGACTTTATAGCTGGGCATCAGACAGATGGGTTAATATCTGTCTTAAGGACTTGATCTGGACTGACCTGAGATGTTTTCTCAATATTCAACTGCTTTTGACTATAGAGCTCTTTCTGATACACAGATGACTCTTCCTAAATTTGTTTCTCTAGTCTACCCAGACTGATACACTTATTTCTCTTTAAACCCCATTAGAATTTCACCTACTAATCCCATTTGAGCCATCTCATTGTCCACTTTGAATAAATATCTAGAATTGATGGGATATAAGTATTAAAATTGTAGTCGTTATTAAGACTATTTATATGCATTCCCTGAATCCCTCTTCATCATTTCCACAGTTATTGAGTGCTGTTAAGTTGTTCCCAACTGACAGGAAGCCTTAAGATAAAGCAGAATTGCCCCTATAGTGTTTCCCAGGCTGTATTCTATATGGAAGCAAATTGCATGGTTTTATTCCTGTGGAGTGGCTGGTTGGTTTCTAGTGAAGCCAAATTCCCTTGGTAAATAATTCTCAATCCCCAAGCAAGATTGTTATTCATTCATTTTTTGTTTCATTAAATTAAAAGTTAATAAGCTGAGCCCTGGTGGCACAGTGGTTGTGTACACGTCTGCAACTCACAGAGTTGACGGTTCAAATCCAGCAGCAGCAGTTCTTCAGGAGCAAGACTGGGCTTCCTACTCCCACCAGGGCAGTGATGCAGGGAAAAAAAAAGAGTTCCAAGAAAAAAAAGAAAAAATTAAAAGATAATACCACTGATCATGACACTTAAGGTATTACCTGACATTTTAAAAAAAAAAGAGGTTTTCATTGGGTGGAGTTTTGTTTTTGTTTTTAGGAATTTGGGCTTATAATAGGTTCCAAGGATTTCATATCTCAATCTTCATCAGCAGAAAATTTACCAAAATATATGATACGTACTTACAATGTTAAGCATAATTTGCTTCCTTTTAGGTTTTTGAGATTACAGTGTCAGATCCACAGACTGTGCTGTGTTGAATGACAATGTATGCCATAGCTTTCAAATCCTATGGGGTCACTATTAGTTGAAATCAATTCAATAGCAGTGGGTTACCAAAATTTGAGAATCATATATCCATTCCTTGAATAGGACATTAGGGACTGTGAAAAACATAACAGAAGAGTAGTAAACCACTTCTGAAACATTTTTTTTCTTCTGAAACTAGAATACTTTTTCTGAGTTTGCTATTATAGGCATTAGATATAAGTTGGAATCAATTTGATGGCAGTGGGTTTCAAAAGTTTAAGAATCATATCTCTAATCCTTACATAGGACCTTAGCAACTGAGCAAAACATAACAGAAATGTTATAAGCCACTTTGGAAATATTTTTTTCTGAGACAAGAATACTTTTTCCAGGGGGAGAGAGAGGAACCCATCACAAGATTGGATATGTAGCCCTCCTCTTGAAGGGGAAGGATTCATGAGGGTAGGAGGGTGAGAGTAGGAGGGTTCAAAGGAGGAACTTATACCAAGGACTCAAGTAGAAAATGTTTTGGAAATGATGAGGGCAACACGTACAAGTATGAATGCTATAAGCTGTAAGAGCCCCCAATAAAATGATTTTTTTTTTTCGGCATCACTGCTCTCCGGTGGTGGGAGTAGGAGGCCCGGCCCCACTGCTGGAATTGAACCTCCGTCCCAGTGGGCCGCAGTGCCGCGCACAACCACTACGCCACCGGGGCTCAGCCCTAAAATGATTTTTTTACAGAATGCTTTTCTGAGTCTACTATCCTAGGCACTTGAAATAAGCTCAATATTATGGAGCATCCTGTCAAATGGGGAGCTCTAGTCACAATAGATGATGCATTGCACTGCTAACCACAGTGCAGCAGCTCCAACCCATCTGTCACTCTAAGAAGAATATGAGGTTGTCTGGTGTCACATATATGTATTTCCAGCTTTGGAAACCTAATAGAAACAGTTTTATTTTTTCCTATAGGGTCACAATGGATTGGAATCAATTCCATGGAAGTAAGTCGGTTGGTTTTGGTTCTATAAAACTAAACTCTTCCTCAATTCTTTGCTCATAAGTAAATGATTACAGATGAAGACCTAAAGATGACGGAGACTTGACTTTTGATTGTTGGTATTATAAATTTTGAAATACAATGGACCTTATCGAGCTTTATACATAAAGAATTATTTATGTTCACTCTGGCAAGTAGCAAAAATATACATTTATCTCGTGACTCATGGCGAAAATACTGTTTGCTATATGTGCCTGATTTGAAAAGATAATGGCATCATAGATTAGATCACTGTCACAATTTTAACACAGAATCATACGTAACATCATAAATCAGTGCTCCCTATTTGAATGTACAGGAGGGACTCTGTGTGATTGTAGTGGGTGGTGGGGAAACTATTGACCAAGGACCTATTCTGCTTCACTGCCCCTGAGCCTGGACTGGAATCCTGAGAACCGATGTGAAGAATGTGATAGAAATACCCAAAGTTATGTATACATCTATCTTATCAAGACAAAAAGAGCTAGATTAATTACAAACTGACTTTTCCTTGGCCTCTGAGATTAGCTAAGAGAAAGATAGTCTGTGTTTGTGTTTGGGAAATTACTTTGTGTGATAGTTTAATTGCTTAGTTTAATTGAAATGTTTTTACTAAATCAAAAATTTATTTACTTTGTGGGTTTGCAAATCTTAGCTATAAACTCTAAGGAATTTTCAAAATCAGAAGTTTACTAGAAGTCAATGATAACAAGCATAAGCCTTCAGAATATCTTTGAGACATGTCTTGTAGAAATAGCTATCTCCTAATTTCTCATGGGAAGCACAGTGAATTTTTGCATGTTCATGCTTTTCTTCGAAGTAAGAATGGCAACACTTTATCTTATGTACTTTGCACATATGACCAGGTGAGCTAACAATCCCAGTTCCTAGAAAAGAACACTGTTCTTGGTAAAGCAGAAGGGTGGTGATGAAGAGGAAGAGCTTGACGAAATGGATTGACCCAGTGGCCACAACTATGGACTCACCATGACAATGATGGTGAGATCGGTCCACAGCAGAGGTTGTCTTTCTGGTGTATGGAGGCTTGCTATGACTTGATGGAATCTAATAATGACAACAGCCTGGGTTTCCTGATCTCTGTTTGGGAACATTTCTTTCTGAAAAAGAAAGATAGGAAAGATAGTCAGTGTTTGTCTGTGATTGCCTCAACATAGGAAGATTGCGAAATTACTCTCTGTGATAGTTTAATTGAACGTTTTCTGTTGAATCAAAGATGTATTTACTTTGTGGGTTTCAAATCTTAACAATATGTTTTCCTTAAAAAAAGGACTGTTTTGGACTTTGTAAAGAAGACTTGCTCACTGGTGGCTTTAAATGGTGTATTTTACACACATACGGAGAATTATTCTTTAAACTGGAAATACCTAAAAATGTTTTATTATGCTTTTGGTGACATAGCTTTCTTATTAGTTTAGGTTTTCATGGAATCATTTCTACATAAATTTTTCCATGGGCTTGGTTATAGTCTTCACAATGAGTAATCATCTGTTCTGGTTCTTTCATTACAATTAATCTTTTTTTCGTGTTTTTTAACATTCTTGCTTTTGTTTAAAGTACTTGTTCCCCATTTGGTCTCATACAGATAATACAGATAATAGAAAGAGACTGAAAGAAATTGTAGGTCTGAGATTTGAGTCATCATGGTATATGCTAGTTTTTTTTTACTAATATACAAAACCTTCTTCATACATTATATGTAGTTATAGATATTGAACTATAATAATAATAATAATAGTAATAAATAATGGTTTAATAGAAACATTTACCAGCCGTGAATAACATGAGTACTTCACAAATCAATAAATGTAACTTTCATAATTGTAAGGAAAATTCGAAGAGTTCTTGAATCCAGAGAATTAAATTCTATTAGGATAAGACCAGTGACTTTACAGACTTAGCTCTTTTGTAAGAGAACTGGTTATCTTCATAACGAATGAACTCAGCCCACCCAATCCTCATATGCAGTGCTCGTTTTAGTGAAAACTTCATCGGTTTTATAGTTGACCTGGGTTTAATTAACATGGGCCTGCTATTTTTGCTTGTTTGACATTGAGCAAGTCACCTGAACCTTCTGAATCTCAGCACTGGTGTCATCTCTAAAATGTTACTTAATGACTCGACTCACCACTGTCTGCTCTCAGGACCTGTAGGACAGAGCAGAAATGTGAGAATGTACACACTCTGACTGTCACATCTCCCTCCTGTGGAGTCTCTGGTGGGTTAGAACCACTGACTTTTTGGTTAGCACTTTTAACCACTGCACCATGATGGCACCTTGCTGTATTACCAGGTTGTTGGAAGGATCAAACAGATCCCTGGTTGTGAATCTGTTTCATAAAATGGAAAGCATCAAGCTTTTATAAGGTGCTATCACCACAATTATCAGTATCTTGGAGGACTGAAGTAATGGCAAGAAAAGGCCATTACTTACAGGAAAGTAAATGAGACTCACTAGTCCCTCTCTCTGGGAAAAGAAAGTGTGAGTATGTACCTTAGAGCAACTTTGCTACTCATAGAACCGCTATGTGCTACGATTAACATTAATAGAAAACTTATTCCAAAAGGACTAAAGATTTGGATCTCGGCAAAGAACTATGACCCAAAGCTTATTGAGGCCAAAGTAAGGTATTTCTAAATACCACCTATAGCCCCATGACCAACTGTAGGAGACTATAATTTCTTCCTTGTTTTGTTATATGTATATGTGATTACACACACTCTTATGTGCTTCAAAAAGCTTTCTATTATCTTTTAATTCTATTTGCATGAACATTTGAAGTCCCCTTATATATAATCAGACATTCATTGTATTTCCTCTGTATTTCTTTACTTAATATAAAATATTAGATGTAAATAGATAAAGTGAATTTTCAACCATAGTTGCATTAGTCTATCATCTTAGGCCTGGGTGTTATTTTACAATGGTCTTTATTAAGAGATTATGTGTGATTTAAGGAGATGTGTCTGGTGCCAACTCAGCAAGGGGTGGATAGTGACAATTAAGGTTATTCATCTCCTTGACTAGGTCATGATATCAATCGTGTGACAGATATATAGTTATCCATCATTTCATAGTCTGATATGAGCAGCCAAAATGGAGGCTTCCTTTGGGATATGGTCTCCACCCAAATATGTCTGATTTTTTATCATCTGACCCTGGTTCTATGACTAGGACCCAGTAGCCTTCCACCTGACCAGCGAATTTTGGATTTGACAGCCCCTGAAACCACATTAGTTAGAAGAACTCTCTAGTCTGATGGCAGATACATGAATTTGGGAGCTGCTAGCCTCTAGAACTTCATGACCAATTTCCTCGACACAAATATTTATCTATCTTTATTTCTATCTATCTATCTATCTATCTATCTATCTATCCATCTACTTTCTATCTATTATCTATCTCTCCATCTACCTTTTATCTCTATCTATCTATCTATCTATCTATCTATCTATCTATCTATCTATCTATCTTTTTCCATGATTTTGCTCTTCTAGAGTACCCAGCTTAAGGCAGTCACTAAGAGTTGGAACTCAATAGCACCTAACAGCAAAAAGTACAATCTTATTTTCTATTAAAATAAAAATAAAAATAAATAATATAAAACCATGAAACGTAAGAGCTTAATTTAATTTTTCTTCTGGGAAAGTCAAAACTACTCTTTGGAGTTTTATACAGAAGGCAGGAGGCCAAGTTCAACAATTTTGGAGTAATTGCTGTGATGACTCCCGTGTCTTCAAATAGCCATTCTTTGATCAGCTGCTGGTTTATGAAACCTAGGTTTCTTCATCTCAATCCTATGGCCAAGTCATCAGCATTAATGAGAATTTGTGCAAAGTTTAGGAGGAACTCTGAACTGAAAACACAGGTTCAGATATTTGTTTAATTTTGCTCTTTCAGGTCAGCAGATGAGCAGTAAAAAAGAACTTTAAACTGTGCGCAGACATAAGGATTGCATAATGGATGGAACAGCTAAATGTTAGGTTGAAGGTCAAATGGACGAGAATATTCTGCCGTTTTGTTACTAATGCTATCATTAATTTGATCACTGTTAATGAAATTAAAGTATATTGATGAAAAAATACTGACAGTTAAATACACTATCTAATGTATTTTTCCTAATGTGTGAACTAGGGAGTAACCAACTTATAAATGCGTTCCATGCAAAAAAAGCTTTTGTGTTCAAAATAACTTTGGGAATAAAGATACTTCTTTGCGCATTCTAGAAATCCATGCTTTTCATTAACCACAGATGTCACATTGTTGTTGTTGGATGCCAGGCGGTTCTAAGTCAGAGCAACCTTATGTACAAGAGCAGTGTGGCAGTCACATTGGTGTCAATTTGAGGATTAAGAATGTAGGGGTGGAGTCTAGACTGTCAATTTGGAGATAGCCAATGAGACCTCTGTGTGGGCATGGCTTCTATTCTGAGAATTCTGGAAAATCTGGCACTTCCTTTTTAGTAGCAGGATACACTCTCTCACTCCCTTGGAGACACTCACTTCCTGTGAGACATCCCTGAGGAGAAGCCACATGGACCCACCCTGATGCAGCCCTGGGGTTGAGAATCCATGCGGAGGCCCCTACCAGCACTCAGATGTTTACATTGCCACTGGATCCAAAGACTTTCTACCCACTCATCTGTGTCTTCTACATTTGGCATCATTGTATGTGTTTTGTGAGTCTGAAGAGGGCTTTATAGATTGTTATCAGACAAAGGGAGCTTATGGATTTGATCTGGACTGGGCTGAGACATTCCGGAATGTTCAATTGCTCTTGTATATAAATCTTTGTAAGAGTTTCTGTGGATTTGTATCTCTAGTCTACTCAGACTAACACAAGTGAGAAAAGCTTTTCAGTTCTGCTCCCCCTCACAAGAGTTCTCGTATTTGAGACCATTCTTGCAGCCACTCAATTTATGTTGCTGAAGGTCTTCCTCTTGTTGGTTGCCCCCTTACTTTACAAAGTACAAACTTTCTCTCCAGGGACCAGTCTCTCCTAAAAACATGTCCCAAGTCCCTGAGACAAAGTTATACCATCTTTGCCTTTAAGGAACATTCTTACTGTACTTCTTCCTAGGCACATCTGTTTGTTGTTTTGGCAGTCCACCCTACTTTCAACATTCTTTGTCAGCACCGTAGTTCAAATGCATCTTCCCCCACTTATCTTTCTTATTCAATGTTCAACTTTCACATGTATATGAAATGATTGAAAATACCATGGTTCAATTCAGACTCATCTTAGTTCTCAAAGTAACATCCTTGTATTTCACCACTTGAAATAGGTCTTGTGCAGCAGATCTACCTAATGCAATGTGTCATTTGATCTCTTGACTGCTGCTTTCAGTCAAGATTGTGAATCTGTTTATCATGACATTACCGTTGGTCCAATTGTGAGGGTTTTTTTTTCCCTCTTTCTTTTCTTTACATTAATTTTTAATTCTTCCTGGATGTTGCAATCCTTGATCTTCATCAGCAATTGCTTCAAATCCTCCACATTTTCAGCCATCAATGTTGTGTCATCTGCATATCTCATGTTGTTAATAAGTCTTAGAAATCCTATGTCTCCTACAGGTTTACAATGAGTCCGCATCAACTGAATGACCGTGGAGCAGTATGCATAGGAAAGGATCGGATTTACGGGGGTATTGCGAAAATGATTGTCTAGTCACTTATCTCTAAATAGCCTATTTTGTACCAAGGTCTGGCCATTTAAAAATCTTGGTGACAGAAAGACGAGACCTTCCTGGAGAGGTTCAAATTCTTCCTGAAAAATACATGCATTGCAAGCTGAATTAGAATTTAAGCTGATAGGTGTTTTCAGAGAGCCGAGGAAAAAGGAATAGGAGAGTAAAAGTGAGAGAGCACAAGTCTGACGACTCCTGGAGATGTCGCTAATGTACTAGAAGTTAACGTTCGCACTAAAGGATGAATACAAGTTTGATGGAAATAAAGAAGTAGAGCATTTTTGGGAAGGAGATATATTTGCGATGAAGTTAGAAGGGGTATGGAGTTTTTTGGTTGACAGTTCAAGCCCACGTTATGATGAAGTAGAGAAGTGACAATTATTAAGCCCGTGACAGAGGTTAGGGCCTGACAGAAAAGTTGTGCGTGCTTCCTTATCTTGCAGGATATAGCCGGACGTGATGTATGAGAAAGGAAAGTGAAATGCCCTTTCCCAAAGCTGCTTTTTCTGTCTCCCGGGGTAAGGAAAGGGAAGAGGATAAAAAAATACAGAAGTGAGTATGCATACTTTTCAGCTATTATTTATGAGTAACAAAAAGGAATTATAAGACATATATTGAAATTCCTATTTAATAAGGGTTTCTATAATTGCCTTGGGTCTTAGAAGTCTGTCACCTCCTGTCTTTGAGCTCCAGGGAATGTTTAGATTGGCATAGCAATGTTGGACACATGTGGGCAGAAGGCAGAAGGTGGCAGTGACTGTGGTGAGTTAGGTGGGGACCAAAGCAAGGATTAATACCTGATGAGTATGTACTTCTGAGCACCGCATACCCATTGCCTCTATCCATGACATGGAAAAGCCTCCAGCTACTATTTGTGGTGGAATGACATAGGCACTTTGCCATAATTTTCTGACATTTATAAGCCTCACCTAGAAATTCCAGTCTCAGAACTGCCAGGAGACTAACAAGGCCCAATTCATCAAGGAAAGTAAGTCCATCAGATATGAGGTGATCTACAGAAATTAAGGGCCTGTTCATTGGATGGGAGTAATTGCCTACACAGAGTCCATGTTATGAATAGACTTGCTGAGGGAAAATAAGGCATGTTCTATTTCTACTGCTTAGGTACTTTTATCTAGAAGGAGCTTAAAGTACCTGAACCAACTCCCTACTACCTTAGAGGTAGAGAATATTTCTCTTCTCTTCATAAAGAGTAGCTCAAAATAAGCAAGTAATTTAATCTCCAGCAAAGGTTTTAGTTGCAGTGATATGATCACTTAGAATTTACTTAATGAAAAACCAATGAGAACGTTTGGCACTATTGGTTCGGAATTTTTAAAAAACTTTTTCTTTCAACCATGTCTCCCAAAACACCTATGGACTTTGTTCCCAGTATTTGAAAAAGTAATCTATGTATTCCCATATAAACTATACAGGGAAATACAGTGACTTTTGGACAATCACTCACCCACTGCCATAGAGTCAGTGCTGACTTTCAGTGACCCATCTGTGGATTCCTGAGACGGTCACTGTGCAGAGGAGCAGAAAGGCCAGTCTCTGTCCCACAACGCTGCTGGTGGTTTCACACGGCTAACCTCCCAGGTCATAGCCCAATGCACAATCACTACCAACCTTTCGGGACAATAAAGGATTAAATATTTTTAAGGTTTCTATGTTTTCTTTACAACTATTTTTAACTTTCTCTTGTACAGATCCAGTCTAGGAAATGTGATTATAACTTTTATAGGTGTGATTATATCTTTTAATTATGTGACCAAAGCACACAAGAAAGGTGTAATAAGTTCTATTACTTTTCTACTTCTAAGTTACTAATCTCCATTAAAAAAAGTAGGGCAAACAATTTTGTTTCTATTTTCAAATAAGGAGTTATTTGAAATTTCCCATTTCTTTCATAGATTTAAAAATACACACATTTTAGACGCCTTAGAAAACTATCACTCTAGAGTTACATGAAGGTCATAAAATATGGGAACTGACCATTTTGAGCAAAGATAGTTTCAAGCAACAATTAGATACTAAACATTTAAGTAATTTGTCCATCACCTTCTTGACCTAAGACTTCCTTATAGAATCAGAACAGTGTTCACTGTATATCATAGATTTCAAAAGCTCTTTAAGAAACAACTGGAAAATGTTAGCTGATATTTCTTATGATGATTGGTGGTAATTCATCAAAATAAGTCTGATGAATTAGTCCCCAAACTTTGCTTGCTACTGGAATTTAGTTTGGCTAACAAAATTCTTAACACCTGTTGGTTTACTCAAAGGTCAAGGAACATTTATGTAAGGAATCTTCAATAACATTCTTGTAGCTTGGCAAGCAAAGAATACTTGATGCCAGCTGTTCCATCTTTTGAGTATTAAATTTGCGGATGGCTTCATTTTACTTCCCACCAGAAAGTGAAATTGTTTTCAAAGTATGCAGATAACATCATGGTAGACACTTTGATTTTCCTTTCCTTTTAAAATTATTCTTTTCTGGCTCTTTCAAAAGCACTGTTTCTGAAATATTGACCGTACCTCAAGCTTACATTGTGAAAGTATTTTATCTGATGTTTTTTACAACGTTGATGAGTCAGTACGCCTCAAAGTTGCTCCATAAAGAGACCTTATCTGTATTTGCCAATGTGTGCGCTTCAAAGCCCAAATTCTAACACTGGTTATTAGTATGGTAATAGCTGAATTCAATGAATGCATTATGTGGTCATATAAGTTAGGGCAATTCTAGGAATGCTGAACCAGACATGAATCCGGTTTTCTACTCACAATGAGAAGCTACTTGACTCTTTTGAGTAGACATCTGCCTAGCCTGTGGGTGACATCTTAGTCACACAGATTCCTTTTGGAACGAACTCGTGTAGGCATTCCTTAGATTACAAAGTGGAAGTGCAATGAATCCTGAGACGATTTTGGCATGAGTGTATTAGGTCTCATTTCCATAAATGTCCAAAGATAAAGAGAGCCAGAGACTATTTTGCATATGCTCTGACATTTAGAGCAGATGAATGTAGCAAAGTTCTGTATGGATTGGGACCCTACTTTTTCATTGCAGGTCTGAAATTCAGAGGTTCTTTTGAATTACAAGACTTGAAAAAAATCTCACTGTCATTGAGTCTATAGCGACAATAACATATGAGACCTATTTAAGCTGCAAAGGAAGATAAATACACCCATGGAAGAAAGAAAAACTTCAACCATCAGTACACAGACAAGTTAAGTAGGAAATAGAAAGCATTGAGGAGGACACAGATGGACACTTAGATTAAAAAATAATGAGACTACTTAATGCTTCACAAAAAAGACTTCCTATGGCTTAAAACAGAGACAGGACCAAATTCATTGCCATGGAGTCAATATCTACTTATAGTGATCCCATAGGACAGAGTAGAACTGCCTCTGTGGATTTCTGAGACTGTAATCATTTATGGGAGTAGAAAGTCCAAGACCTGGTTTTAAAAAGAAAATATTCAGTAAATAATGGAGAATAGAACACGTTTTCTGTTCTACTAGTGGTCAGTGTGGTAGTTACATATTCTGGCGTTAATTTGAAGATTAATAGTGTAGGGATGGAGTCTACCTTGTCAAACAGGATAAAAGCCAATGAGGCCTCTATGTGGGCATGATTTTCTCCTGAGGATTCTGGGAACTCCTGTATTCCCTTCTTGGAAGTGGGAGACACACTCTGTCTGTTTACTCTCTGAGAGATGCTCTACTGATAAGTCACATGGCATTACGCTGATAGAGTCCGTACCCTGGGAGATGGAGGAGCCACATGGAAACCTCTGCCAGCACTGCAATGCTTACAATACCACTGAATCCAGAAGGCTGCCAACCCCACTGGCTTGTGATCTTTCTGCATTTAGCATCAGTGCAGTATTTTGTGAGTCTGAAAAAGACTTTATAGATTAGGTATCAGACATATGGGCTAATATTGGACTTTTGGACTTGATCTGGACTGGACTACGATGTTTTCTCAGTATTTAATTGCTCTTGTATATAATATTCTTTCTTAAACACAAGAGTGTCTAGGAATTTGTTTCCCTAGTCTACCTAGTCTCACACAGTCAGGAAAAGAAAGTACAAGAAATGTGCCAAAGCACAGACCAAAATGATAGAAGAAAAATGGTGATATGAGAGACTGGGAGGGTAAATTTAGAAAACTAATGATATGGGAATCAAATGAAAAGAGAACAGATAGAGAAGAGAATTGTTGTTGTCTTTGTATAACTATCGAGTCAGTCCTAATCTACAGTGACCTCACCTCCAGCATACATAAACCCTGCCCTGTCTTGGTCCATCCTCACAATTGTTCCCTGCTTGAGCCCATTATTGCAACCATTGTGTCAATCCATGTCATTGAGAGCCTTTTTCTTTTGTGCTGCCCAAACATAAAGTTCTTCTCTAGGAACTTATCTCTCTGGACAACACGTCAAGATAGGTAAGACAAAATCTCATCCCCCTTGCTTGTAAGGAACACTCTGCTCATACTTTTTTCAAGACAAATTGGTTGGTTCTGTTAGAACTCCACAGCACTTTCAGTATTCTCCAGTAGAACACTTCAAGAGTACTGATATTTTTTGGTCCTCTTTATTCAATGTTCAACTCTCACATGGATATAAGGCAGTAGAAAATGCCATGGCTTGTACTAGGTGCATCTTACTTCCCAAAATACTATCCTTGTTTTTCAGTATTCTGAAATGGTCTTGTACAGCAGATTTACATAATGGAACAACCTGTCTTTTGATCTCCTGAGCTTTGATTGTGGATCCAGAATGAAAATCCTGGTCACTTCTGTCCTTCCTCCATTTACCAATTCAAACCGGACTCAATGCCACTGAGTCAGTGCTGGCACGTATTGCCACCCCTGTGGGTTTCTGAGACTGTAACTGTTTGTAGGACTAGAAAGTTCATTTTTCTCTGTCAAGTTGCTGGTGATTTCCACCTTCCAGCCATGCAGGTCACAATCCAACGCATGACCACTACACCATCAGGGATTCACACCTGTTGGTCCATTTGTGAGGAGGCTCGTCTTCTTTACCTTGACTCGCAATCCATAATGAAAGCTGCAATCCTTGATCTTTGTTAGGAAGTGTCTCATGTCCTTCTCACTTCAGCTGTATTATCTGCATATTGAAGATGGTTAATAACCCTTCCTCCAACCTAATGCCACATTTTTCTTTATATAATCCAGTTTTTCTGATTATTTGTTCAGTATACATATTGAAGAAGTATGGTGAGGGGAAGTAACTCTGAAACACACTTCTGATTTTAAACTATGCAGTATTTCCTTAGGTTTATACAACTACCTACAGATACACATACAGGTTCCACATGCACCCAATGTAGTTTTCTGGGATTCACATTCTTTTCAATACGATCCATAGTTTATTATAGACCATGTAGTCAAATGTCTTACAGCACAGTCAATAAATCACAAGGAAACATCTTTCTGGTATTCTCTGTTTTCAAGCCAAGATCCATCTGATGCCAGGAATGCCCTTGTTCTGTGTTCTTTCCTGAATCTAGTCTGAACTTCTGGTAGTTTCCTGTCAGTATACTGCTGCAACCATTATTGGATGATCTTAAGCAAACTTTTACTTCTATGGGCTCTCAATGATGTTATTAAGTTGTTTGAACATCTATTGGATCATCTTTCTTTGGAATGGCCACAAATATGAATCTCTTCCAGTCAGTTGGCCAAGTAGCTGCCTTCCAAATTTCTTGGCATAGAACAGTGAGTGCTTCTAGTGCTTCCTCAGTTTGTTTTAACATTTCACTTGGTATTCAAGCAATTCTTGGAGCCTTGTTTTGGGCTAATACTATCAGTGCAGTTTGAACTTCTTTCATCAACACCAATGGTTCTTATGGTTCTTACTCATAAGTTACCTTCTGAAATGGAGAAATGTCAACTAGCAATTCTTTTTTTTTTTCATTCTTAATAGAGCTGCTCTAATGCAGGCAGGGAATGCCACCTCATGACACCTAGCTGCCTGGTTTTAGAAAATGTTAAAATGCAAGTTTAATTATACTAAATAATGGGGGGACTAATATAGCTCTTGAGCAAAAAGTCTCACTGTACTTAATAGTTAAAAATCCCTCAGGAATGCCATCTTATTTGCATTAAGAGCAGAAATGCTTTCTAAGGACCTGTTTGTTGTTGTCAAATGAATCCATGATTAGTCTGTGGGTGGAAAAATTCACTTTCTGGGGTTTCTTCCTGAGATAGCTAGAAAACGCAAATCTGTGTATTTATACAGCTATTGCATCAGAGGGTAGAGTAGCTCTTCCAAAGGTCCAATCTAAGAGTAATTTTGAAAGCACGAAAGTACTCTACAAAGAACAGTGTTTAAACTGGTCAGAAGCAGTGAGTTCTGGCTCAATGAGAATTACCTGTGCCTCCCAGAGATTTCCAGCCTGTTTATTGAGTCAACATGAAGAGGTGGAGCCCGGTAACTTGGGCAAGGGAATCATACTCCTGAAAGTTAGCTCTTAGTAACCCCTGAAGGGTTAGAGATGGTTCACAGGAACAGCTGCTAACAGAACAGTTGGGCATTAAAGTCCACCCAGAGGTCCCTTGGAAGAAAGACATGGTGAATTAGTTCCCCCAAATCAGCCCTGGAAACCCTTAGGGAGTACTGTCCCCTTCTGACACACATGGGGTCACTAAGAGTCTGAGTTAGTCAGCTGGGAGGGGGAGGTTGTTACTCTAAGGCTGCCAATTAGCTCACTAAAGAGAAGGGCAATTGATAGACTTAAGATACTCCCCTCTACTTGTTAGATCCTTAAGATTCTTTTCCTACAGATTTCCTCATACAAGAATAAGACGTAATTGTTTCTGAAGCAAAAGGTGCTAAAAATGTTTGAAATTATGAACATGGAATGAATACACCAAGCATTCTTTTATGTTCTGATTTAATGATAAAGAAAAATTTAAAATTAGGAGATTGTCTTGGAATGTCGTTAACATATAATCCTTGGTCTCTAGTCTATAGAAAAATAACATCTTAAGATTCCCATTTAATTACATTTAATTAAGCACAAACATCACGTACTTTCACCTTCCCCCAAATGGTAACTTAAATCTTAATGAAAGGAATGGAATTTGGTTATTAGTCTTTGGGGGAAATTTTTTTTAAAGGTTTCAATGTCTTGCCACCAAACTTAACACATTTAATATAAGCTGCCCAAGTTTCGTCCCATCATTTAACTTTAGTTTCTTGGCATCTCCAATGTAATTGGCTTTAAATGTTTCCCTCCACAGCTGCCCGGGACACAGGCAATCCTCCTTAAAGCACTGTCAATTAGCATGGGCTACTCTAGTGCCAGAGCCGCAGAAGTTCAACATCGTCATCACCAACTCTGGCAGATCAAAGTCATGGTTCCATCCCAGTCCTTCCGAGCATTGCTATCATGAAAGTTCAGGACCTGCTGATCAGAATCCACATTGCATGTGATCTGGAACTCGGGCACGTGCGTCAGAACCTCTTGGGCCAGCTCCTTCGGGTGAAGCTCATGGCATTGATGTTGTAGGTCCACTTGGAGAGAGAGACATGGCTGGGGCCTCCATGACTTCCAGGGTGGCACTGAGCCTGTCGTCGATGTACATCAGCCGGAGCGTGGTGCTAGCTTCCAACTTGCTGGTTTTGGCAGCACGGTGGAAAATCTGCACCAAGTAATCAGTTATTCCTCTTCCTGGTTGTGATTCTGCTGAAATGATTCCAGGAGATCTCAGACATCAGAATTCTAGTAGTCCTCTTCTACGAGCTCCCCGTGAACCTTGGATACTCCATCGGTGGTCCTGGGTCTCTGGACACAGAGATCAGGGCTTGGGTCCCGGGAAGGCGCCAATGCCACTAGGCACAATCGCAAGCCGTGCTTGGTGGCAAATCCAGCACGTTATACAGTCCAGTTATATTCATGGCTCTCATCTGCGACACGTTTGCTTCTCCGACCTCACGAGCCAGGTACTGTAAGGAAACAACCAGGTGATAAGGTTGTTCACCACGATCTCATCGTGATTTAAAAAAAAAAAAAGAATTTTCCAGAAAATAATGGGTTAGTATCTTTTCTCAACAGTTTGGAACAGGGATGAGTCCTTTATTTTAAAAAATCATTTTATTGGGGGCTCATACAGCTCCTATAAAAATCCATCCATACATCCATTGTATCAAACACATTTGTACATTGTTGCCCTCATCATTCTCAAAATATTTTCTTTCTACTTCTACCCTTGGTATTAGCTCCCTTTCCTCCCTCCTCCTCCCTTTCTTCCTCATGAACACTTGATAATTTAGAAAGTAACATCTTCTTTTGTCATGTCTTACACTGTCCGATGTGCCCCTTCACTCGCTTTTCCATTGTCCATTCCCCAGGAAGGAGGTTATACTTAGCTCATGATGATGGGTTCCTTCTTCTCCCCCACCATCTGGGAAAATTCTTAAACTGTAATGTGTAAAGAAATTTTATAGATATGTTATAAGTTCCTAGAAGAACTATTACATTATCTACATAGAAAAAAAAAAAGCCTCGCTCTTTGAGAAAGACACAGAGGTTGTTTCAACCTGATCCATTCACCTGCTCCAGTTCCTGACTCACCGCTGTTAGAGTCTGTCTAGGAACAAGTCAGTCAGGAAGCTCCCCCACCGCCATGCCATGTAAGGACACTGGAGAGACACCTGTGGAACCAGTGGTGGCCATTCATAGGATTAGAATGACTCTAACCAGCCGCAATGTGAAATCCTTGGAGAAAGTGTGTGTTGATTTGATCCGAAGGGCTAAGGAGAAGAACTTGAAAGTGCAGGGATCAGTTAGGAGGCCTGCCAAGACTGAGAATTACGACCCCAAAAACTCCCCCTGGGGAAGGTTCTAAGACTTGGAATTGTGTCCAGGTGAAAATCCACAAGCATCTCGTTGATTTGCACAGTCCTTCTGAGATCATTTATCAGATCACTTCTATCAGTATTGAGCCTGAAGTAGAGGTTAAAGTCACCGTTGTAGATTCTTAAATCAGCTATTTTAATAAATTGATTATCTGTTGGTGTAAAAGAAAAGAAAAAGGCTGAGCCCTGGTGGCATAAGTGGTTGAGTGTGGGACTGTGACCCGCAGGCGTGGCAGTTCAAATCCAGTGGTGGTTCTCAGGAGCAGCACTGGGTAGCTCCCATGACCACCAGAGGCAGTGACGCCCATCCAAAGAAAATTTTTTAAAAAATTAAGAAAAGAAAAGCCACAATGTCATTGGTATATTTATCTGTAGGCATAGAAAGCTAATAGACAATAGAATAAAACAGAAGTGCAAAGAACAAAAATTCAAGAAATTCATATCTAGCCAAGATATTGAAAAATATTAAAGGATTGATAATTGTGGCACTCATGTGCTTATGCTAATTTTATGATTGAAATGTAGGGGTGGAGTCTAGCCTGTTAATCTGGAGATAGCCATTGAGTAGCCAATGAGGCCTCTCTGTGGGCATGGCTTTCTCCTGAGACTCCTGGGAAATCTCACGATATTTCCCTCGTGAGAATGAGAAGCTATCTTCCCCAGTTGTTGGGAGTTAGTCTCAGAAGCGATGAGTCATGGAAAAGACAAGATGGCAGCATTGAGAAGCTGGAGGAGCTGGCAGAGAGACCACAGGGCTTTGCCCTGATGGAGCCAGACCTCTGAACCTGGAGTGGCATGCTGTTGATGGACCCTGAGCCCTGGAAGTGAGGAGCCATGGGGAGACCCCCGCCAGTGCCAGAATTCTGCACCCACTGACCTGTGACTTCGTGAGTCGGAAGGAGACTTTGTAGACTGATTTCAGGCATGTGGGTTAATAGCGGACTTATGACTTTGTACTGGACTGGATTGGGACACCTTCTTAGTGTCTCATTCCTTTTGTATATAAACCCTTTCCTTATATCAATATGCCTGTCTATGAAATTTGTTCCTCTAATCTACCTGGAGTAACACAATAATGATATGGTAGGAGTCAACAAAATAATCCCTTTGAGAGAAATACCTGAGATAGTCTAGATAAAATATACATGAACCAGAAGTAAGAGCTCACAAAGAAGAGAAGCTGAAGAAATTAGGAAAATTATGAATAATGATCCTTGTCATAGAATATTATTCATTTATTTAACAAATATTTGTTATCTACTGCTGCTCAACATAGTTATTGATAATGGATATACTGTTCTTAACATAATAGATAAGAATTAAATCTTAATGGGTCAACAGAGTTTGAGAATAAATAATAGGGTAAAGTAAATTTTTTTTTGTTTTTTTTTGGGGGGGCATCACTGCTCTCCGGTGGTGGGAGTAGGAGGCCCAGCCCCACTGCTGGAATTGAACCTCCGTCCCAGTGGGCCACAGTCCCGTGCACAACCACTATGCCACCGGGGCTCAGCTTGGGTTAAGTAAATTTTGATGAAAAACAGAAGCACACTATAATGGATATTCAGATAAATACTGGGTCAATGCCTAGAAGCAGAAGATGGAAGGAACAAAAATATCCCAAAGCTTCATGGGAAAGGGAAAAATGACGGAATTAGAAGCTGAAGATTGGGACATAGAATTTGTTCTAAAAGACTTTCAATTGAAGAAGAGTTGCATTATAGCTGTATTTTAATTACAAATATGAGTCATAATGGAATTCAAAACATGGTCTCCTAAGATTTATTGTCCTAAGCCCCAGGAATGTTAATATGGTTACATACCACACCCATAATTATGCTACTTCACAAGGCAAAAAGAATTTATAATTTTACCT